>BMAW01033493.1:115357-152354 GCA_019974015.1 Nephila pilipes | reverse complement strand
AAGGGTCATTGTTAGCATCAAGGCTCGAACCCATGAAACTCGACGAAAGCCACGACCATGACCACTAGGTTACCGCGCCACGAATTTAATTGGGAAGATTAGAAAAAAGTATCTACACACACATTATATATATATATATATATATTCCCTGTATTAATGTACGTAATTAAATGATATAATGTTTTTCGATAATTCGTGTTTAAAAACACAATTTTCCATGTGTAGTAAAAACTAATGGAGGGACTTTTACTCGGTATTTAATAGCCAAGAGGAAATAAAAGTAAAAACTTTAATTTTCTCTTGGCTATTAAATACCGAGTAAAAGTGCTGTACAGCTGGTACTGTCTCTCTCTCTCACACACATGGTCTTAATAATTGTCGTCGACCAGGGGTACTTGACCCTTCGCTTTTTGAGGGACTGGCACTGTAAAATGGGATGAACCATTTTAATAATGTTGTCATCCCAAGAGAAATATTGTACAAACGTATTCAGGGCAGTATCGTTTACAATATAAATCTGGGTGGTCTTTTGGGGTCACTGCAGGCCTGTTTTCTTTACAAACAGAATGCATTTGGGGTCTTTACCCTAACGAACCTTCTCTACTTTGGACCCTCCTTCTTGTCAACCAATTTTTGTCTTTTTTAATTTCTTCACATCTAGATCACAGTTACATCTTGTTTGGCGCAGCATAGCCACACCTGGCTCTTGCGCCAATAAACCTTACATTCACTCACGCGTTTGGGGTCTTCCATTGAGCAGAACTCCTACCTTCTCCCCTCATATTGATCTGACTTTGTAAATCATTTCCTAACTTATAAGGAATGGATTATTTTCTTTATTACTCCAGGGTACACTGATAAGCTATAAATGCTCAAATAATTGTACCAAAAAATCTAAACTTAACCATAGAAATATTCAGCCTTTTTTTACTTTATTTTATTATTATGTTTTTTTTTTTTTTTTTTTGGGGGGGGGCTCACTATACGTTTTTCAATAACAAAGACTGTTTACACAAATACTAATTATCTAAATTTTGATTATAATAATATTCTTTTTTGTTTAATTTAGGGGTCTCTGTTTTAATATAAATAAAGTTTTCACTGCAAATTAAAATTTGTAACGTACACGTTGACGTATTCCAAATTTTTTATGAATTGACTGAAAATAAAGGTGAAGAAATATAAATGATCTTGTTACATGTTGTGTCTTTACATTCTTATCTTTCCGTAAACAAGTCATTATTTGCTTTAAATATTGATTTATTATGCGATCGGACTTGAAATATTCAATGCCCTGAATACTTGAGTTTTTCTTTGACTTTCTTCCATAATTTTTCTGTACTTGAATGCATATCATTAGTTTCCGTACATAAAAATTTTCGCTATTAATAATTAGGTATTAGAAAACAATTGTCAAAATTTTTCTTATTGATGTATAACCATTTTGTAATTTGTACTTCAAAGAAAGAAGTATGTGAAAGAGTTGTACTGAATGAAATATTTACCTTCATTGCTCAAATGTTTAACTAGTTCAAAACTTTAGTTTATTCAAATCTTGTAATGCATAAAAACATCTTTACGCTTCCAGTGGCGTACCGAGAAATTAATTTAGGGGGAAGGGAGGGGGAATGCTTTCGTTTCGCCGTGAAAAAAGTAATTTCTTTAGCTTAGAATCACCTCTTGGTGAAAACTAAAGAATACGTTACATCAGTCTTTTATTTCTCCTATTTAGAAATGTCTAAGAGTTTATATGATTTTATCAAGTAACAAAAATTAAGATCATCAAAGAAAAATAATAAAGTTACCATGAGAACAAAAATTTATACTAGCCCGAATCGGCGGAATCCAACAAGATTGAAAATATGAAAAAAAGATTGAAAAAACGGTCGCAAATTAAAAATGGTAAAGAGGCGATTGACCCAGAGGACCATATAATTTATTATGCATACTACTTTTTCATTGTAGCCTAGTGGTCATGGTCGCGGCCGGCGGTTTTCGTCGAGTCACGCGTTCAAGCCTTGATGCCACTAAAGACCCGCCGTGTAGTGGCCATGGCTTCGGATTCGTGGCCGACGTCTTTCATTCAGTCGAGGGTTCGATCCTTGGCCGCTAAAAAAACGCCGTGTAGCCTTGGCTGATGCGCATTAAATCTTTTGGAGCCCAAAGTCCTCCCATTGGCATGGCATGGTGTGGAAGTTAGGAGATTAGGGGTGGCCAGCTCAAGTGTCGTCCTCGTCACTTGACCGTGGTTCAAAATTACGAGGTCCGACCTCAATAGCCCTCGTGTTGCTTCTAGTGCGACGTTAATAAAAAATAAACTAAACCTTTCATTGGCTTGGTGTGGAAGTTTGGAGAGGGTGGCACTAGCTCAGGTGTCACTTGACCAAGATTCAGTATTACGAGGTCTAACGCTAATAGCCTTCGTGTTTCCTTTTTCGTGCGACGTAAACAAAAATATCAATTAAACAATTTTATTGTATAGTTTATTGTTGTTGTAAGGAAAAAATAATTAATTGGATATTTGGGACTGCATTGAATCTTAAAATTAGACTCACAAGAAGATAAATATTATCTCAAATCATGAGTTGCTTTTAATTTTCTTCTATTTTTATTTTGTATGTAAGCATACGAAAAACGTCCGTTCAATAAGCCGCGTGCTAGCAAACAGCAACAAAATAAAAAAACAGCATGAAATATTTCTAAAATTATTATTACATAATAAATTTTAGAAACTACGTTTTATTGCTAGCCAAGTCAGTATCACAACTGACAATATCTTAATAAATATCTCTACCTATTGTAAAAACACTTTTTCTTTTTTCCTGTGTGGGCACGATAACCGTTTTCTTTTTGTGTCCCTCTTGGTTAACGCATACCACCGGCTGAAAACTACTGCATCACATCACTGAATTATATAAACCCCTATACTTCTTTAATTTTTCTACTAAATTCGAAACTGTAATGCACTTTTTAGGTACTTTAATTTAAATTTTCAAATGATTTAATTTTACCCTTGGGAAAGTATAGATCTGATGGTCAGCTCATTAGTATTTTTTTTTCCAGGAAATCTGGAATAAGAGGCCGAAAGGGTTATCAACCCCGAGAAGATACTTCCGCTACAACCATTTAATCTTCCCCCCTTTCCAGGAAACGAAACTGGAACTTCTAGGGAGGGTCAATTTCCTTGACCTAAAGCTTGTTGAATGGAGAAAATAGTAGGCATTCTTGAGTGAGAGAGAGGGAATTTACTTTCACACACATGAGGGGAGAAAACGGTATCGAACAATGAAACGGAACGATTCAGTATTAACTCGGATAATAACTGGAGTCGGGGGAAATTTGGCGAAGGGAAGTCAATGCTCGGACTGCACATGCGCTGAAGAAACATCTGGAATTCAGATGTTATATGGTAAACAGAAGGCCAACACATTTCAACCTTATGTTTACCCTCCGACGCCAACCACTAACAAAGGGCAACAAGTCTAAATTTTCAGACACCAAATATTAAGCGGAATTTTAATTATTTTGTAATGTCACGAGTTTATATTTGTATTGCCATAACTAATTTTCTGTCATAGAATGTATCGCGAGTTTATCGTTGATTCTGAGATTAGAGGAAAAGAGTCTTAAATATGCGATTTAATTTTCAAGTTCCATCAATATGTGTTTGTATTAATCAATGGAACTTGATTATTTTTAAGATTATTAATAATAATATATTGGTAGCAATGAATTTCGACAAAACATCTGTGGTGTGTGTCTCATTGTTTTCAAAAAATTTATTTATTTTCAAGTTATATGTAGTGCAATTAAGACCTTAAAATTTAAATACAGTTTGGGGAAATAAAGTTTATTAAACTAATGCACCTATCTTACACGGTGGATACATTCTCCGAAAAATTGTGTTATATAAAGCAATGTGATGTAGCGATGGGGAGGTGTTATATAGGGATTGTAACCTTCCATATATGGTTACTATATACTGAAATTTTCACGCTAAAGTTTTTTCAGATTTTTTTTTTTTTTCTTCTAAAAAAATTAACATTTGAAATCCGGTACTTCACAAAAACATTCTTTTCAAACTTGAAAGTAAACAATGAAATGTAAATTTAATTTTGAGATATGAGTTCCGAGGGAGATTCTCCCTCCCCTCCTCCCTCTATGAAAAATTTCTCGCTATAACTCTGAAGGTGAAGATCACATGTAAAAAAGAGGATTGTTCATTAATTTTTAGAGACATTTAAGGTTCATGTTTTCAATTTATCTTAGAAAATGAAAACCAAGCACAAATTAAAAATATTTTTTGCAAAATAATAATAATAAACTTGAACATAAATTTACAATATTTCGTTCAAGAAAATAAAGAATTGCTAAAGAATTCAAGCATAAATACCTGTCATAATAACTACAAATTAAAGAAAGAGAAGTTAGCCTTTCTCTCTCTCTCTCTCTCGTCATCACAGCATTGGAAAACTTCTTTCCTTTGGTTAAACAGGTGCAACACATCTCTATATCTGAGTCACTCCTAACAGAAAATTCATCCATATTTTTCATTGATACAGCTTCGCTTAATTGACTCTTGCGCCGTAAACCAACAATCACTCGCTCACTGCATTTCTAATTGAGAGGTAGGCCATATTTTTTTTTCAGCCTGGTCATCGAAATGTATGGATGAAATGAAATCAACACCCTTCAGACACTTATCTTCTTTAGGTAGGTACGGACGTCATTACTCTGAGGTACCCTAGTGATCTTTTTCTTTCCCATAAGGTTTATTGGTAAACACGGGTAACGCGCCCCAAGGATACCCTAACGATCTTTCTCTATTTTCGGCTGTTCTTCCTGTGAACCAATTTTTACCCCCCCCAACGTCTAGATCACAGATACTCATGGCTTGGCGCACCATAGCCAGGTTTGGCTCTTGTGCCATATGCTTCATTCATTCACAGTAAGAAATTCATTACATTATCATATTAATGTAGTAAATTATTCACAGTATGAAATTAACAACATTATCATATTAATGTAGTAAATACTAATACATAAATGAATATCACATTAATGTGGTGAATACATTTATGTAGTAACTATTACATTAATGTAATATTCATTTACTTTATAAATAATATAATGCAAAAAAATAAAACTCAAAACTTTATTACTATTATTTATAGCTTAATTCTATTAACACGCGGTAGTCGGGTTCCATGGTTACTAAACCACGGGTTAAGTTAATCGCGAGTTAAAGATTCATATAAAAAAATTGAGCGATAATATAAGTTCCAACATAATTATTGTTCAATATCGCTATCGAGTAACTGACCAATTCGAGAAAATAAATTTATAATCATTTAGAATATTTTTGCAATATACAAGTCTTACCTACTCCAAAAAATATTTAATAAAAGAACATTAAAAATATTCAGAGATTATATTTTATCAATCTTTAATGGATGGTTGTTCTTTATTGATATTTTGTTTCTTCTTAATATCTTGCATGGCAAATTTTATTTACTATGGTCTAATCAGAAATCCTTGTTGCTCAAAAAATAATTTAGATGATCACTTAGAAATCACTCCCACAAGAAAAAATATGTA
Organism: Nephila pilipes; assembly: GCA_019974015.1. NCBI lineage: Eukaryota > Metazoa > Arthropoda > Arachnida > Araneae > Nephilidae > Nephila > Nephila pilipes. Next base: position 146,756 of record BMAW01033493.1, on the reverse strand, counting down.
CAACTGTTTAAAATTCTACCAATACAAAAAGGTTGAACATGCAGCAAATCTCAACGATCACGAGATCTTGAATATAATCTCTCTCTTACAAAAAGAATAATCTAAACTTGAACATTTCACTTTCCGAAAAATGATTAGTGAGTTTAAGCAACGCTTAATGGAGCAAGAGCCAGATGTGGCTATGCTGCGCCAAACAAGATGTAACTATGGTCCAGACGATTGTGTGAAAAAAAATGGAAAAAAGATAAGAAGTTTGACAAGAAGGAGGGTTGAAAATAGAGAACCATCGTTAAGGTATCCCGGGGCGCGTCCCTCGTGTTTAGCAAAGACAGTAAGCCCCAAGGGAAAGAAAAAGATCACCAGAGTGCCTCGAGGTCATGATGACCGCCCTCATCTAAAGAAGGTGAGCCCCTGAAGTCCCCTGATATATTTCCGAGGGGCAGGGTGCCCTGCTATACCCCATACACTGGGTACCCACTTTAGTCGTGGCCGCGGTAGCCTAGTGGTCATGGTTTCGGATTCGTGACCGGCAGCATTCATTCAGTCGCGGGTTCGATCCCTGGCCGCTAAAAACCTCCCCCCACCCCCGTGTAGCCGGGGCTAATGCACGTTAAATCTGTCAGGGCCCAAAGTCCTCCAGTTGGCGTGGAAGTTAGGAGAGGGGGTGCCAGCTCAAGTGTCGCCCTCGTCACTTGACCGAGGTTCAAAATTATGAGGTCCGTCGCCAATAGCCCTCGTGTTGCTTCTAGTGCGACGTTAATCAAAAAAAAAAAAAAAAAACTAAACCCATTTTAGTCGCATCTTACGACTTGAGCTACAGTGTGACTATTCTTTTCATATTCTTTCACACACAGTCACCACACAGGTGCCGAAAAGTGGTGATTCATATGTATAAATAGAAATGGGGTGGAGAGGAAATATCTGGCTCTTTTAGCAGGAAGAAGTAACGAAGGAAAAATTAAAATTTAAATTTCATGTGAGGAAAAATAAGAATTATGATGACACAATGCCTAGGAGTGGTTTCACAAGCGATTACTTATCGAAGGAACCATACTAAAACAGCGTGTAAAGACGATTCGCTTGTTATTGAAATGTGTGCCAAACGATTTCACCTGTAATTCTTAGTTTCGATCCGCTAAATTTCCTTTGATCTCATCATCGCAAGAGTTAACTGATGTGGTTCAAATAACAAGATTTTAGTTTTTTATTTCATATTATTGGATCCCTAAGGGGCTATTGTTTTAGGTGGGGTATTTTCGCGTACCAGATCACTTTTCAATTTTTTATCGTTTGTTTCAATTTTAATTACTTTTAGCTTAAATATAATCAATGTAATAATTTATCGTTTGCTTTAATTTTAATATCGGAAAAGTTTACTATTGTCCATTTCTCGATATTTCCTCGTTTGCAAAACTTTGCATAGAACTTTTTTCATTTTAGAATAAAATTAAAATCATCTAACTATATGTAGGATTGTTTTTCCTTCAAATTTTTGCAAGCTTCTTTGGAATACATTGTTCATCTAAACAGTAAGGTGTATTTGAAGGAAGGGTGAGAGAAAATTCGATGTTTCGACTTACATTAAAATACAAAGGTTGGAGTTTTCTATCGTACAGTTGAAAACATGTAAATCAAAAAGAAGCGACGAACTTCACCTGATATTTGACGAAAGATTAAAGTTAAATGGAATTAAATATATTCATGTTTTTTCTTCAACAGACCGCTATAATTAAATCTTTTAGAAAATGTTTGTCGACTATCTTCTCATAATGTTTTGGCTCACAATTAGAAAGCTGCAGTGAGTGATAGTGAAATTTAATGGCACAAAATCTATATATGGTTATGCTGCACCAAACAAGGTGTGATTGGGATCTAGACATTTAAAAAAAGAGAGAGAAAGAGAGAGATTGTTTGGTACGGAGTATCAAAAATAGAGAAGAATCACTAGGGTATCCCGGGGATGCGTCACCTGTTTTTTCCAAAGGCATAAAAACCAATGGAACGGAAGATGACTAGAATGCCTCAGATGAGAGAAGCTTGTATATATCTGAAGAAGGTAAGACCCTGGAGCCCATAAAACTGCAAAGTGAGTAAGTGAAAGTTATTGACGTAAGAGCCAAATGTGGCTTCCTGCGCCAAACAAGATTCAACTGTGATCCAGATGTGAAAAATTGGAAAAAAAGACAAAAACTGGTCAACAAGGAGGGTCAAAAACAGAGAAAGATCGTTAGGGTAACCCGGGGGTGCGTCACCCATGTTTACCAAAAACAATAAACCTCGTAGGAAAGAAAAAAAATCTTTAGGGTGCCTCGGGGCCATGATGCCCATACTTACCTAACGAAGACAAGTCTTTGAGGTCCCCTGATATAATCCTCAGGGGCAGGGTACCCGGCTATACCCCTAGACGCCGGGTACCCATTTTAGTCGCTTTTTACTACATGCATGAACTAAAGTGGGGCTATTCTGTCATACCCGGTCATTTCACGGGTCCATAAAACTGCGAAAGACTCAAGAATATAGATGCTGTGCATTAACAGACTAAAATAAGCATTGCTTAATGCGAAGGTTGAAAAGGGCTTATAGCCAGAGGGAGAAAACATTTCAAATATCTTAGAATGAATACGTTAAATTTCGGATTATTTTTATCAGTACGATGAAATGTTTTTTTTTTTAAAAGCCATAAGATATATACATATAATGAAATTTTAATCTATTTAAATACTGAATATACAAATAAATGAAAAACTCACTGCAACTATTTTTAAAAACTGGACATGTATTTTTGCTGCACGTAAAAATTAAAAAGAACACTTGCATGTTTTTTTAAAATTCATTTTCCGTGTTTTGTCATTTAAACCAAAACTTTTCTGCAAATGTCACTATTAGAATTATATAGGGCCTTGTCTTTTTAACAAACGTTATTCTTATTTTTTACAGAATATTTGAAATGTATCATGATTATGAAAATGTTGCTTATATTTCTTTTAAACTTTTTAATGACTCAAAGCATTTTTAAGGGGAACTGTACCCTATGAGAAAATTTTAAATTAGATACATAAAAATAAAATTATTTTCAAGTAAACAATTATTTCAAATTTTAGTTTTCTTTTCAAAATTTCTACTTCTACAAATTTTAATTTTTAAAGTATTTTTTTTTTTTCTTTTCAATTATTTTAACTGCCTTGCAATTTTGTGCATATGCAATAGTATTATTTATATTTTATTATAAAAAATTTAAAGCAGACACAATGGAAAGCAGTAAGAAAAGGATTGTATCCAATTTAGTGAATTTTTAAGCTGGCACCCCCTCTCATAACTTCCACACCACGCCACGGGATTCCCTCGACGGATCCCGTATCTTTAAGCTATTTCCATTAGTTGGACATGACGCTGGGCTTCAAATCGAATTATCTGCTGAGTGATAGTGAAGTTTATTGGCGCAAGAGCCAAATGTGGTCATACTGCGCCAAACAAGATAAATCTATGATCTAGACGTTAAAACAATGAAAACGGATTGGTCGACAAGAAGGGTCATGTGAGAAAGTAAAGTTTATTGGCGCAAGAGCAAGAGATGGCTATGATGCGCCAAAAAAGATTTAACTGTGGTCTAGACGTGAAAAAAAAAATGGAAGACAAATTGACAAGAAGGCGCGTCAAAAATAGAGAAGGAACGCTAGGGTATCCCGGGGCACGTTCCCCGTGTTTACCAAAGATAGTAAACCCCATGGGGAAGGAAAAGATCACTACGGTGCCCGTACTTACCTGAAGAAGGCAAGTCCCTGAGGTCGAATTATCAGCAAATCTGGGTTTGAGTCTGGCCTGCTTCTAGCCTACCCACAATTCGCCACCTCATTCCATCCTATAAACGTTGGCGGTTACTCAGTTTTACTGTTTGAATTTTAATTTAAACGATTGCTAAAAAAAAGAACACCAAGAAATTCGGCGGAAGGTGCTAGCGAACGAAATGCGGATTTTGGCACGCGCGCTTATATATCCTGTTTTTCGACTAATTCCACCTACACACACGTATATGCTTGCATATTCGACGTACAAGATTTGCATTTTTGTTTCGAAAAAGTAATTTTACATTTTGTTCAATTATTTTCAAGAAATTCGATAAAATAAGCAAATTCTCTTAATTTTGAACACCAGTGTATTACACGCAACTGGATATTATTTCATTACTCGACAACAAATGAAAACATTCAGCCCAAACAGCTTGCTGCATTTTTGAAGGGATCCAACATTTCCAAAATATCTGCAATTTTATGCAAGATCTATTTGCGGTTAATTGGCACAGATGTGTTCCCATTTCACTTTTTGCAAGCAGAAAATTTATCCAAAATGTTATATAATTTCCTATCCAGAATCTATTTTTATCATATTCATTATACTGAATGAAAGAAAAGTTTAAGATGACACTTTTACAGTTCCATCATTATCATTCCATTCATTAACAGTCTCAATATCACTTATAGTTGGCTTTCCAACACTTTACTGTTTTTTTAAATATATTCTTACTTTGTAACATTCTAAATAAGTTCACTAACTCTTTTATACTAAGGAAAATACGATTTGTTAAAGAAAATATAGTGCAATCTGAGTGTGCAAGACAAGATGCAAGAAAAATCTTTTCAAATGTTTGATACTTTAAAAACAAAAGACTGTTTTCTCCAATGCTTAAAATCCCGCAAATAACAATATATGCAGTTTAAAACTGTATAAAACAATAGCAGTAAACTTACAACAGAATTGTTACCAATTCTTCAATTGTTAGAAAATAGATAATATATATATATATATATGTAAAGCATTAAATGAGGTACCATGCTATAAAAGGTTTGATTACATTAGTCAGTTGTTTAAAAGTGAACAAGTTGTGAAGTGTTCCAAGAAAGAATGATATGTAAATTCAACACATGAGTTTTTTTTTTTTTTTGAACAAGTGAGATACATCATTGCAAAGATAGAAGTTGAAACTATTTAGTGATACGAAAAAAGTAAAAATCGAAATTCACTCACTGAGTCCCCTTAAATGATATTCACTTTTTAATTAAGATCATTAACTCTGACAGACAAATTAAATCTACATTTTTATACTAATGAACAAGATTTAAAATGACATTGCATATCACTGTCAACCTAATTACATTGAAAAAAAAAAACTTAAATATCAAGAGTTATAACCAATCCAGAATGCAAAGTTCTCAATTTCAAACTTACGAGAGCAACTTGAAAACAAACATCTACGCAAATGCCAACCAGTGAATGAAAATAATCAACCTACAGAAATTTCAACTTAAAGAGGTTTTTTTTATATTTCAAATTAACATTTTTGGATTGAAACATGAGTTGTACTGTTAAAGGAGTCCATTAACATCTTTAATATTATTTCTAATTAAATATTTAGTGAAATATAACAAAGAAAATAAGAAATTGTTACAGGCCATGGATTTTACTTCTTCAAAAATAATTTTTTTCTTCACATATTAATGTGAATAGAATAAATTTAAAGGTTTTAATTCTCATATATTACATTTGTTTCAAGTTACACTGTGTATATTGCGTAACACAGATTCAGTTAAATATTTTTTTTGATATTTCCTTATTTGTAGAAAAAACATGTTTAGCATGTTATTAGTTCATTTAAAGCAATTTTATATACACGCAAAACAACAATTATACTAATAAACAAAAGCAATTTAAATTTTGATACCCTCTTAAAACTTAAATCTAGATTTTTAGGAATTCAAATAATGTGTGAATTAAATGCATTTTAATAATACTAAATACTCTAGATATAAAGAGTAATGTAAATGAAAATTGGTTAATAAGATCAAGAACTTAATATGTAATTCAAAGGAATACTTTAATTTTTTTTACCTGAACAACCAAATTTAACCACAGTAAATTTTAAAATTATTTTGTTAAAAACTTAAATACTTTTTAATATATTATCATTTTTAAAATTGTTTAGCAATCAAAAAGTTGAAGTTCATAATTTACAGACAACTGCAATATTACATTTTTTTTTTTTTAATTTTTATTTCCTAGTATTACATTAAAAAAAGAAAATCAAAACAAAAATTACATAAACACGACAAGAGACTTACAATTAAGAGAGAGAAAAAAAATGACAAATCAAAATAATATCATTTCAACCAAGTCAAAAACACTTGAAACATAAAAATAAATAGCAGCATAAAGGAACTACTAATTTAAATGCCACATGAACAAAATGATTACAGAAGCTGGTCTATATAAAAATATGCTGACATTAGTTGAATGTACAAGTTTATTTTTTGTTATGTGCCAAATAACATAACAAGGAGTTAATATTAAAAATATTAATAACCCAAAATTGAAAAAAGTAATTTTTTTTAAATAATTTAATCTATTAACAATCTTGAGTATCAAACTAGATTTAGATATTTTCAATAAAAAGAATGTTTAGATAAGAGATAAGCTTGTTAATATAAAGCTTATGATACTAAAAAATTATAAAAATGAGAATCATTTTCATGATAGTTTTTTTAATACCATGTAACTGATTACATATGTATGAAAATAAATTTACTATGCAGGCATGAATGAAAGGTAATTAAAAGATCCGCTTCTTATATTACATGATTATCTATGGCACATATATGTCAAAATGTAAAAATGTTAAGAAATTTTTACCAACATATTTGAGAGGTGGCGAGACAATCCGAGTCAATCATTATACACAAAAACTACCAAAAATATAACTGGTTATGTTATTAATGAAAATAAACTGTTCTCAATGTTTGACAACATTGTTTGCATAGTTGAAATCTGATATTTATATAAATCTAGCTAAAGTTGCTATTAAATTTAAACAATGAAAAATTCAATTTTAAGAATATCAAACCTTTCCTTCAAAGCAAAATATAAACAAACAAAAAAAGCAAGTGGTCAAACACACGCAAATATAGAGAGATGATTGATACAAAAAAAAAATTTAACTATACACCTCAAATCAGATTTCAAAATCAGGTACTACTGATCCTGAAAATGTTTACATCTAATATGACAAGAGCAATGTGTAAAACAAATCACAGAGCGATATAACAATCAGTAAAATATGAAAATCCGTAAAAAACAGATTATATAGTGAAATATGTACACATAACAAACATATGCTGACATTAAAAAAAAGAAAGACAAAGTATAGTAGGAATAATACAAAAGTTTAAAACACTTTCAGACTATTTCAAACCAATAAACTAAATTATTTGGTTTCATTCTAACATTTCATTACAACTGCAAAATATGCTGTTATATAAGAGATGATTTATCAATAAAATACAAAAGAATTTTGTAAATCTAAGTATTAGATCATCTCTTGCTCAAGCATATGAGGCCCATGAGATGTCTTATAATAAAACAGTCTTAACTATGCATGGAAGAATTTTTTACTTTCGTATAAAATGTAATTTGATGGACAGTGTATAAAAAAAATGTTTGTCAAAAAGGAGTCCTTTTAGTTCGGATAAAGAACACCATTCCAACTCAACAAAGTGAGTCAGAGTAATGCAGAATTTCAGCCAGTCAACATCTTAAAGAGCTACTGACATCTGCAAGTCAATAAAAGTTCCTTTAGATTAAGTCAGCAACATTCATTGGCATCTCTTCAATTTGGGTATTGTAGAACTGCTCAATGTCTCGCAAAACACGCTTGTCATCTTCGGTGACAAAATTTATTGCCACACCTTTACGACCAAATCGACCACCCCTTCCAATCCTGTAATTAAAAATGCAATTTTATTCTTCAGACAAAACATTTCTCAAAAATTAAGAGAAACAGAATCAACACGTCAATATATAGCTAAAAGTATTTACATAAAAAACAAAAATATTTTTACATTAACTACTTTATAGCATCTCTCCTCAATACTTCCCATTTTAAATTCAAGGAATTTTGTGAAATTCTGCTTTACAGACCTTTAAAAGTTTTCATCTTTAATCTTATTTAACAACTTAATATATTTTTGTTCCCTTTATTGAATGTTTGGTTTTATCTTACAAGTTTTTAGATAATTTGTATCTATATGCTCATTTTTCACTTTGATTACAAACTTTTAAAGGGCTTTTTTCGCACCCTTCATAATTTTGTACTTTAATTTCAGTGTTCAATATTCTGCTCTCTAATTTATGCTAAATTTTCCAATACATTTACAATTTACCCCATTTACTTCATTTTTAATACAGTTCTATAAACAAAAATTTGGGCAACATGAAAATCAAAACAAATGTTTCGAAAATCACACACTATTAATTATCGAAAGAAAGAAGAAAAATAGTTACAAAAAGAATAGCTTTCAAAAAAAGTATGGATTAAAAATAAAAAGCCTTTACAGATAAGGTTATACTGATAAATGTAAATCCAGTAAAAAGAACCGGTATATATCCTTCAGTAAAAAGTGGGATGCTTTTTATACTAAACTCTCATTACAAACCTATTTCCCCAACTTTATAAATCCATGCATGTCAGGCACAAACAAAGTCATTTTTTCATATTATTTTAGCATGTTTATTCAAATACACAAAATAAATGATAAAATTATTTTTAAAATTCAGAACATCTTTAAAAACTAATCATAACAAATTCATGTTTAAATCAAGCATACATATAATTCTTCATAATAGATAAGAAAAAAACTTACCTATGTATATAATTTTCTCTATTTGTTGGTAAGTCATAGTTGATAACTAATGACACTTGTTGTACATCAATTCCTCTTGCTAACAAATCTGTAGTAATGAGGACTCTACTAGAACCAGAGCGGAATTCTCTCATTATGATATCTCTTTCTTTTTGGTCCATGTCTCCATGCTGTTAAGTAAAAATTGCATTAATCTATATTGACTACACATTCAACTTGCATATCAATTTTAAATATACTCAAACAAAACTAAATTTTCAAAGCATAGTCAGAATATTCTACATAATACTGTTCAATGCAATGCTATGATTTAAAATTGTTCAAAGAACAGTTAAGATGAGATCTATAACTAGTAAGAATTCAAAATAACTCACTAAGGCAGAAACTGTAAAATCTCTACTATGCATTTTTTCCATTAGCCAATCTACCTTTCGTCTGGTATTGCAGAATATAACAGCTTGAGTGATGGTAAGAGTTTCATACAAATCACAAAGAGTATCCAACTTCCAATCCTAAGTAGAATAATATTTTTAATATCATACACACAAGTTCTCTTCACCAAAATATTTAAAACTCTATAAATTAAAGATTAACTGTCAAAAATGCATCACACAAATTTAAGACTGATACATTTTAAACACACAAAAATTAATAAATGAAACTTGATATTTCAAGAGAATAGTACATACTTCTCTTTCAACTGATATGTAGAATTGTTTTATACCCTCCAAAGTCAACTCTTCCTTTTTAACCAAAATACGAACAGGATTGCGCATGAACTTCTTAGTTACTTCCAAAACATCTGCTGGCATAGTAGCAGAAAGTAATATTACCTAAAAAAAATATCAAACAGTGAATAGGAGATATACAAACGAAGTAGTACATCAGATTGTACCATTCTTTGATTCAAAGACGTAACAATGCTAGAGCTCTGTATTATTTTTGGATGGACTTTTTTCAGAAAAAAATTACCTTTTAATTTCATTAAAATAAGTAAATGAGGAAAGAATTTCTATGAAATACTAAAAAATAAGAAATTTTAAATTAATATGGCTCTCTATATTTTTCATAAGTATTCATTAAAAAACTACTTATTCATGTCCATTTGTAATTTTAACTATAATGCAGGATTCAATCATATTTTTTTCTAAAATTTTTTTTAAAGAAAATACTTTTTCAACAAATATAATATGAATCTTTATCATTTTATTATAAGTAATCCATATAAAGAAAAAATTTCTATTTTAAATGTTTTAAGTTTCCTTTTAATAGATTATTTTTAAATAAAATTTTTCAGCTTTTAAAAATGAACATACTTGAATACTAGAAGGCATTTTTGTAAATACATCATAAATCTGGTCTTTGAATCCTCTTGAAAGCATTTCATCAGCTTCATCCAACACAAAAATTCTAATGTGGTCAGTACCTGAAATAACATTTAAAAAAATTCTTTAAAAATAAATCTAAAATTCTAAAGAATATATTTTAATAGATGCCAAGAATACCTTTCTGAAAATTTATATACAAAAGCTGCTATACTTACGTAAGGCCTTTCTACTAATCATATCATATACTCTTCCAGGTGTACCAACAACAACATGAACACCCAGTTCCAATTTTCTGATGTCTTCTCTAACATTCGTTCCACCAATACAAGCATGGCATAGAGCATTCAAATAGTCTCCAAGTGCAATTACAACTTTTTGAATCTAAATCAACAGAAATAAGCTTGTTGATGAAACATAAATAACACTAACATAAATAATTTTTAAAAAATTATATTCTGTACCACATATTTACGAATTCAAAAAAAAAAAAAAAAAAAAAAGGCAAACACTGAATTATACATGAAAAATTTAACAAGATAAAGACCTAAGAAAATTTGTATTATGGAATAGGTATCTGTCCCATAATACTAATGACTAAAAATGTAACATTGTTTAACACTCAAATAGTCATAAGAGAATCTCAAGAAAGACAACTAAATACAAAAATCAAATTCTTTGAGACAAAGTTTGTTACCATGGAAAAGACTACCATTACTTGTCATACAGAAAAAAAAGAGCCAAATTTAATATTGATTACCCCCAAAACATGGAGAAATCAAAAAGTCTTTAAATTGTTAGCTCGATTCATTTCAATACATTAGACAGCCTGGAAATAAAAATTGAATTAGTAAAACATAAATCCTTATATATTTACATACTTGATGTATACATAGAATTAGATTTTGATACATTTTGAAATCGTGCTATTTGCATTTATCATTTTTATCTCGGCTAGCACAAACTCGTACATATATACATTGCTTAAGATACACAATTTCTATAATTGGAATCTTCCAAGATCCGAAACATTTTATTAATATTCAATTAAAAGAAAAAAAATGAAAAACAGACTTCTTATGAAAATCCTGGCATAATTTAAAATTCAAACATATCACATTACGAATTAAAAATATCAATTTAGTAATAAAACATATTAAAACAACAAGCTACATAATTACATGGAATAAATATTAAATAATCATTTATGAAAGATAATTGATGTTCAAATAGACAGTCAATTTCTCAAAAAAATCTGTTAGCCTCTTACCTGTTGAGCTAATTCTCGTGTAGGGGCTAATATGAGGGCCTGACATTCTCTAAGGGTGGTATCAATTTTTTGTAAAATTGCTATGGAAAAAGTTGCTGTTTTTCCAGTACCTGACTGGGCTTGGGCTATTGAATCAAAACCTAAAAAAAAGAAAATATATCAAAAATCAAAATATAACAAATTTTATTTAAGTAAAAAAAATTATAAAAAAGCTATAATTTACCTTGAATGCAAGGCATAATGGCTCGTTGTTGAATGGCAGAAGGCTTTTCAAAACCATATGCATAAATACCACGTAATAATTCTTCTCTTAAATTCATGTCATCAAAATTATCAACAACTTGTTCCCAGTTGCTCTAAAATAAAGAAATATTAACAATAAAATAAACCATAAATATTTAAATACAATTAAATAAGTTGAATATCTCCCTCTTCAGAGCAGAAGCAAAAGGAATAAAGTTCTACAATTAATTCATAATTTATACAGATGCTCACTAATTTTATGTTATTGTACTGTAAAGAGATATTTAGAAAGAAAAGAGAAATTTTCATATCTAGTTTTCATTTTACAAAAATCCAAGCTTATTTTGGACAAAGACAGTGAATATTATTTACAACACATAATTCACAATTATAATAAAAAATCATTCATTAGAAATAAAACTAGTTAGGAAAGAACATTTTTAAAAGAAAGATCAATTATGAAAAAAGTTGTATCAATTGTCCACCACTAAAAAAAAAAAAAAAATTAACATCAGTTTATATATGTATTACATTTAAAAAAAAAAAAGTAACAAAACACTTAAAAATTTTCAAGTTAAATAAATAAATAAATTTTAACAGCTCATTAAAGTCAGAAAACATGTTTTAATAAAGCTTTTTTTCACAAAATGGTCCACATTTAAAGTTCTTAATAAAAAGAATTGGCTGAATTATAGTTCTGTGTTAAAAAAATATAGATTCTGCAAGTATGGGTTGAAATACTAACTGCATAACTACTAAAAATATATATTAAAAAAACAAAATCAATAATTATAGGGATACAATATCTCATAAAATATTTTTAAAAAAATATTTACTTCAATAACTCCATCTGGTTCCATTCCAGGAGGCCCATTATATTCCTTATTAGGAGGAATTCCATCTCCCAAATACTCATCATCTGGGCCATTTCTATAAAAAGTCAGTACATTTATGAAATTGCAATAATTTTCATAAATAATACCAAATTAAGGAGCAGCTTTAATATTGCCCACGTGCCAAATTTGTCACCATTTTTTTTTTGTGTGCCAAGTATCATGTTTTAAAAAGGGGTTACCATCAAAATTTCCAACAAAATTCCATTTTAAAAAATAAAAATACATGTTCCAAATTTATAGATATTTTTAAGGGTACTAGGTCATGAAGGTGAAAGATGCCAAATTTTAGATTCTACCTTTTGGTGACATTTATTTTTTAAAAATTATTTGTACAACTTGGGATTTTTTTTTTTTTTTTTTTTTTTGTGCTTCTAATAATCATATTTCAATCATTTTATTGAACCATAAAAGAATTTTTTTCAGTCAAAAAGTTCTTCTTTCCCTTTAAGTAGAATATGAACATGATTTTTCAGATACATTTGCCTTTAAATTTAAGTGCTATTTTTAAATATATATACAAAATATTTTACTCATCATATAGAAAACTATTATCAAGATATAGTGAACCTGATCTTTTAATAATATTATATATTTCCTTTGAAACAATTACAGAATTTCGTAATTTTGGAAATTTAATTTTTCTTTTTTTCATATAAAAAACTATTTCTTAAAACTTAGAAATTGCTTAGAGTGCCCTCCAATGGGCTATGGTATGGGTTGATGCAAATTATCTTTTAGCGCCAAACTTGGCGGTATTTTTTGGCGAAAAATTTGGGTAGGCGATACTAAAGACTAGCTAAAAAAATCTATTAAAATACACATAAATAAACTGATATGCATGAATAAAATTTGTGATGTAATAATGCATAAGCCAACTGCAAAGTAGTTAAGGAGGGGGGGGAATACTATAGTAATAGAAACAAATTTGTAAATAATCTATACATCTATATACATATATATAAAGTCAAGAGTTCCATAAATATGAAAATTTATTTTGATTCTGTCAAAGCTATCAAGGTCTCCTGCAGTATAAACCATCATATAGTGAGACAAGGTAAAACCACAATATTAATGAAAATTTAATTTCACCATGCATAACATTTTTTGTCAAATACTTGTTTGAAGAGAACAGAGCTTATATTTTAAGTTTAATACCTCAGTCAAGTAACATAGAATCTGAATGAATATACATGACATGTCAGACGATGTTGAGAACAGTTACAAATCCTGTCAAAGGTTGCGATTTTTCTTCTACTCAAATCGACAAAATACTGACATTGCACCATATTTTTACTGCTGGGAGACTTAGAATTTTAAGAAAATCTTCTTATTTGCCATCTATTATGGAGTTGTATGCCTAGCAAAAACCTACTAACAACAATTATTTCACTGGAAAAAAGAATTCTATGGTTAAAGTGCGGTGGAATGGGAATTCGTAGAAGATTGCTACTCAGGCTTTCAGATAAGCATGGTAGAAGTTACTTCCCAAATGAAATGGACTCGCAGCTGAATTTGCAAGCACAGCCTTGCATGAAACCCTAGCCTCCAGATTTGAGAAATATTCTTAATGAAGCAGTCAAAGTTGACAATTTTATCAAAATACATCCTACCAACTCTAGATTGATTAAATCACTGAATTAAAACATAGCCTTTACAATTTTTTGCTTTTGCACACTGAATTTTGGTGGTTCTCTCAGCATGAAAACTTCTCACTGCTGCTCAAACTTCGACAAAAACTTGTCCTTTCATTTGAAAAACATCCTTTTAAAGATCTTGGATACAGGATTTTTGATTCTGAATGGTTAACAGGCCTTTACACCTTAATATTTTTCACCAGATAAAAAACAGAATATTTCACTTCAAAAAGTAGTAACATTACTCAAGGAAATAAAAATAGTTTTTTCACGAAATTCATGGATTCTAAGTCATGAAAAAAATTATTTAAAGGCAAAGTGCATTATAAAATGACAGCCTAAATGTCTAACACTTCAAAATTTGTCACAAGTTTAGATAAATTTAAGTCGGTAATAAAATAACTGAATACTTGGAATGTGTTTAAAATTCTCATTTGAAAAATATTTTACAGCCAGAAATTGATGATCAATGGATATCCAATCCTTTCAAATAAAATACTTTGAACCTGCTTCCCAATCAATTCCTGAAAAGAAAAATCACTTGCATCAAACCTCTTCAATGACAGAATGGTTAACTTAGCAAGTTTTGAAGCTTATATCGATGACAAATACTGTGAGCTTGCTAAAAAAAACAATGCATTTGTAATGCCCTTTGCAAAAATCGAGTTTGATGAATGGGTGGTTTCTTTGCACACACATATAAAAAAGAAATATAGAAACAAATTAAATGTTGCTCTAGATCGGAGATTGTAATTATCCTCTTTTGAATCTAATTTTTCAAAAATTTGTACTTCAATATGGTTCCAAATATCACAATTTACACGGACTAAAAAAGGTTCAGAACATGCAGGTGGCTGCCGTAATACCCATTTCAAGCCTGAGACAGTACAGCAATCGTATTAAATCAATAACAACTTCTCTAAACTGCATTATTTTTCATTTCAGTTTCCATATAAATAACCCACAAAAATTATATTACACTCTAAATTAAGATACATAAACAAGCTAAATCTTTTCAATCAGTATATTTACAGGCCCTAGAAATAATGTTTTTGTTATGCAGAAACAGGTTTTCCCAAATAAATTTCTCAGAAAGTCTTATATGAGTAACAATTTATATTTCACACATCACAACAAAACGTGAAGTTAATATAAAAAAAAAAATTAATGAAGAAATCCGAAACATTTATTTAGTTTCTTTTTTCAAATCTAACAAATCTGCAGTCAAAACTGCAGATCACTAGATATTAAAATTCGTAAAGTTGACAGTGAGTACAATGGTTGATAATGCTGTTTGTTTAAATGCAAATAAAATGAAATACTTTTTGTGCATCTGGTTGATTATGAAAATTCAAATCTGAAAATGAGGAATTGTAATTAAAATTAGAAAAATGTTAATTCTGAAAATACAAAGATATGCGATACATTCAAACGAAATACATGTAATTCGTGCAACATAATTCATCAGAATAAAATTGAAGGGTTATTATAACAAAATTAAATTGACAAGTTGTGTAATGAACTTAAATAAGTTTTCAAAACACACGTGATTCTCATCAAATATGGAATATGCATCTCTGAAAACAACATAAGCCTAAAAATCACATCACTACGTTGTAAGAAATTCTTGTTCCATGTTAGTGACAAAAAAAATCAACAAATTTAATACATATGCTTCCAACATTAACTTACCTTGCTTCTTCGCTCAACGGATCCATTTATGCGTATAATTTTGAAGCTCGCTATGAGACTTGTAATAAGATAACACCAGCTGTCTTCCGTCACAAGTACAACAAATTTATAAATTTTTATAAACTTTAAACCGGCTCACGTCAATGAGGTGAAAAAATTTTTGTCAAGTGGTAGGTTAGAGTGAGCTTCAGATGGATAATTTCGTACTTTTTCGTAAACAACAAGAGCAATAACTTTCACAACCACGCTGTTCGACAGCAGAAGTTCCAATGATTCAAGTGCGAAATGTTCTAAGCAAAGCAATGTAAACTCTGGAAAAGCTGCGAATTAAAGCGGATGTGTAATACAGTTTTTTTAATGGCAACAACGAAACCGTAACTGGTCAAACTTCGAGTACCACAGGAAAGAGGAACAAAGTAAGACAGAGATGTAATACTTTTTTCTTAATGGCAATAATAAAATGGCTTATGGTAAATTTCTGATTTCTTTTTGGAGATCACCAAATTCTGTGGATGGCTCTCGTGCTAGGATGAATATATTAATGCAACTGAAATTGCTGTTGCTAAAAGTTTTGCTAAATTTAAATTTCATTTTGTATCCATTTCTGTAATTTGATTTTGCATTTCCTATTTTTGCTATTTAATTGTCTATTTTAGATTTTCTTAAGGTCTCATTGAGGTATCAGCTTGTGTTTTACGATTTCCTATTCCTTTTTTATAAGACTTTTTAAAGCTATAATAAAAATTATAGGTTTTATCTAAAATCTCTAGCATACTATTTTGTCTTATGTGTACTATTTTCTTACAGATTTAAGAATGGGGGTATTGTAGCGGATTTCTTGATTAAATACGGAAGTCGTTTTGATTCCTATTATGTGTTAGAATATTAATGGTATGGAATTCTTCCGAAGTAAAAAAGAATCAAAAAGTTAACATGAACTGAGAAATTTTTCTCAAGATATTCTGCATATTGATGGATCCCATTGTACATTATGTTGTAAATTACAACTATTACTGTTGATTTTGTTTTGTTTTAAGAAACCGCGGATCAATGAAACAGTACTACACAGAGAAAATACAGTTCAATCTAAGTTCTACAATGAGATGGTCTTCGAAAGGCGAAGAAAGGCAGGTAGATATGCAAAACTCTGGATGATGACTATGAAGAAAAAAGAACAATACATTAAGATTTAATTTTTATCTTGATAATTGTTAGTAATTATTGAAACTTTACGGAACCCTGAATAATAATTAACTTTTACGATATTGCAGGTTATTTTAATCTATGGTTTCTTTATACCAAAACAAATTGCTATTAATGGCAATGATTAAAACATACGTACATAAAGATAAATTAATAAGTGGAGTAAAATTTTATCCATTTATTTCGGTTATTTCTTAGAAATAATTAAAAATTTACGTTACGTAGCAAAAAAATTATTATTTTATGTCCTTTTAAACTAAAAAGTGATATAAACTCGATATTAAATAAAGTTATACATTATATTAAGAAAAAAAAAAACTTTATGCTTTAATTACTTTTTTAAATGTTAGAAATTCTTTAATAATAGCTTCAAAGTTTGTTTTTACCGTCAACCGTGATTCAAATACAAGATTAGGAGGAAGGAGAATCTATCTCGATTAACCATGATTCCCGACTACCTCGTGTTTAAGGGGTCATACTTCATATACTTAATCCAATTTAAAAAAAAAAAAAAAAAAAAAAGATTATTGAACATAAAGCTGCTATCCATAGAAAATAATTTAAAGAAGACTTAAATTAAAATTAAAATAACAAACAAGTATGTGGAAATAAAGTAAACAAAATAAAGTTACATTAATTTTTTAATAGTAATTTTAATAGTTTGTGTTTAAAGTGTTTCAGAAAGTTTCATTTACTTCTGCTTTTATTAGCCACCCAAGGGACTATTGTTTTAGTTAACCCAAAAATGCCACACATGACCATTTTTCAAAAAATTTTCTTCTTTTTGCGTATAATTTTTCAGTCTGCTTTCACCACTAATGAACTTAATTTTCAAAAATATGTTGTAATAAATTTCCCCCAATTCTTTTATTGGATTGAAGTGAAATAAATATAAAAATTAAGCATTTTATTAACTTATCAATTTATGTATTACCTTAA
This sequence comes from Nephila pilipes, assembly GCA_019974015.1. Classification (NCBI taxonomy): domain Eukaryota; kingdom Metazoa; phylum Arthropoda; class Arachnida; order Araneae; family Nephilidae; genus Nephila; species Nephila pilipes. Next base: position 128,867 of record BMAW01033493.1, on the reverse strand, counting down.
ATCACATGTGAACTAGAATCAAGATATGACTGAAAATATATAACATTATTCAGAATTTTAAACTGTGAGGCAAGCCTCCCTCCCTTTTTTCCCCCCTCAAAAATTTCAATATATGTCTTTTTATTTCTTCTCATTTTAATGTTTTGGAGTCAAATGGTTTTAATATCGATTCACTACTTTTTTGTTACTTAAGGGGCTATCGTTTTAGGTGGATCACTTTTGGCGTACTAGATCACTTTTCAATTTTTTATCGTTTGCTTCAATTTTAATTATATTTTTACATTTAGCTTAAACATATTCAATTTGACAATTTATCATTTGCTTTAATTTTAATTACATGTAGCTGATATAATATTCAAATTAATAATTTATCGTTTGCTTTAATTTTAATTACATTTAGCTTAAATATATTCAATTTAATAATTTATCGTTTGCTTTAATTTTAATTACATTTAGCTTAAATATATTCAATTTAATAATTTATCGTTTCATTTAATTTTACTATCGGAAAAGTTTACTATTGTCTATTTCTCGATATTTCATCGTTTACTTTAATTCATATATTTAATTGAGTAATTTAATAATAATTATTAAAAAAAAAGAAAAAAAAACGACATTGGGTGGTTAAATCTGTTCTTTGCAAAACTTTGCATAGAACTTTTCAATTTTTTTTTTTTATTTTTATTTTTCTCCTCTTCCTGAAAAAGGGGAGAAAAGAATCGACTGTACTGAAGGAACAGTAACATCTGTTGTGACTGACATGGGAGTTAAAGAAATTGGATGGTAAGAAGGAAATTTACAAGAGAACAATTAAATTGTTGCCATGCATTTGGGCAGTTTTAATGACTTCCCTTGCATCTAGAGGGTGGGGTACATTCTCAGCTGCAAAAATATTCGTCGCCACACCCTTTTCGGAAAACTACAGTTTTAACTATTTTTCTTACGAATATTTCTCGTTTTTGATGGCATTTGAAACCAGATAATATTGTTAATAAGGGGTTTGTTATAATTTATCATTATTTTGATGACAATATAAGTGGTTGAATTATTTTTAAAAAAGTAAACAATGTATATGTATCGCATTGTCAAAAAATTATACGTTTCGTACAAGTAGAAGCTCCTTTTACGGCTTTTTTTTTTTTTTTTTTTTAAAAAAAAGAGTTTATTATTTTTATTTTCCTAATCCTTAAATTTACTAAATTTTCATTCCTAAAAACGACAGATTTTTTTTCTTCTCTTGGTATTGAACGTGGATGCATAATTAAAGAGGCTATACGCATATATTACAGAAATTCTAATGGCACGTGTAATTCTTTTTATTTATTTATTTTGCGGAATAACTTTTTAAATAATTTTCTTGCTGTGTCCGGTTAACCTCATGAAGCGTTTGTTTCCATGAAATCTATCTTTGCAAGGGTTAAAGGATTATTATAAAATGTTAACACGTGGAATTTATTAAGTAAATTCATACAAGTATGCGCACAAATATTAACAACAAAAATGCAATATATTTTGCATCATGAACAATTACTACTAAAGCTAATTAATAAGATAAAATTTACTGCATACGGAATCAGTTTTACTAAGCATGTATTTCTGAAATCTGTGAAAGAGGTTTTACTTTGTTAATTGTGAAATACTGGTCCTAGTGTATCATCGGTAATACATTAAATACTTATTAATTTTTCCTAAAAAAACCATTACTTGTATTCAAAATGATCATTGTGATTCAAATTTTAATCGAAAGCCATAATATTTCTCAATAAAATAATTGCGTTATAAAATGATTCACAAGCAGAATTGTAATTGCTTAAGTAGTTAAAAAATTCTTCAATAAGATAATGCGACTTTACAGCTATATGTATGTTCTTTAAAAATCGTCTGGTAAATATTGGACAATAAATGTAATGCGAATTATACATATCGCGGAATAATTTATGATTTAATTTACTAACGTCATTACAGTCCTTTACGTAAAATTATTATCTACTTGAGCACATTTGTTGTACCTTAAATCAATTTTACGATACATATTTATTACTAGGACTTATAAACACAAGACTCGTGAGGCAATTTTTTTTTTTATTTTTTTTATTATCAATTCAACTTCTCTTTTCGCACATTCGTAAGACATTGAAACGACCATTATCTGAACACACTATTAAGTCGATTTATCCAGAAGAATTAGTAATTCAGCTTGAAATTCTAAAAGGTTCAGTTAGAACTGATAGAGATTGGCAAATATCTAAAAACAATATTTGCATTCAAGCGATAAAGAATGACCGATCTATCCAGAATGTGGTCAAACGATTTTAATTAGAAGAATCGTGTGACCGAAATTCGCAATATGGTGTATTATTTGGTCAATGAATCTTAAGATAAATGAGTAAACATTTGAAATCAATTTTAAGAACTTTCTCTAATTCATTGCTTGCTATTTGGGAATAAAACTATTAGAACACGAAATACTGATTCTCTTTGAAGTAATTGGGGGAAAATATTTCCTTATTCCATTCAAAGATTTCGGAATATTTCCTTCGTAAGAGTGAAATTTCATGTGTTTAATAATCCGAAGTACAGTTCTCTTTAATTTTAATAAATTGTAAATACAGGATGTGGAAAAGTAGGGGGGAATGTAAAGTTATTTGAATTAAACGTAACAGAATAATATTCTATAAGTTCAGAATAATGTTCAGACTTAATTCTGAACGTGCATCATTTGACGAAAAGAAACTACGAAAATTTTTAGCCTAAAATATTTATTCCAAAAAAAAAAAAAAACTTCTTTCATGTTAATTCTTTGAAATAAAAGTATTTTTTTAATCAAAATTTATGTTCAATATGCAAACTGTATTATTGCAATCACAAAAATATTTTATATATTTTTATAGAATTTATATTTTTATATAAAATTTTATATGTACAAAAAACTTTTATATATTTTTATAATATATGTATATTTAAACAACTTTTTATTTGGTTTTCTTTTTTTGATCATAAGTAGTCGCTTCATTATTATATCGAATTTTCTGACATTCGCATATGTTCGTATATACACTAATTTTAGCTATTTTTTAAATATTATTTTTAAAATTTTTGCATTTATAAATTCTGTTTTGGCTATTTATTACTAGCTGTTAATCGAAAAATTCTATTAAAATATTCCAATGCCTATACAGATTGAATGTCTTAGAAGCAAGATAATAACAAACACGAAAAAGGATTTGACCTTTTCTTTTGATATGTGTACATGATTTTGAGTAGATTCACAGACATTATGAACTGTATTTGAGGGAACACTTAATCTCCAAGAGAAAACTGAATTCCATAACCATTCAAGCTTCTAGCAAAACAACAATTCCTTACTGACATATTACAGAAGTTTTAGGCGAGGATGAGGAGATCTGAAAGGTTTGTAATTTCTCTCTTTGTCTATCAAAAGTGTTAATTAAAACTTCCTTCCAGTGAAACAAAAATAATTTTTATTTTACAACGTTTTTCTGAATTTCACTTGGTGTGTGTGTGTCATCAAATTTTCGATCGTTAATTTAACCAACTTCCCATGCCTAACAATGCAATATTTAGACATTTGTGACAAGTTTTAACTCATATTTCAATAATTTTAATAAGTCAAAATATTTTTTCCCCTCGGCGCTTTTAGGATTGAGGAAAAAATTTCTTTCCCCCTCTGAGAACACCGGGATTTCCACATACGCCACATGGGTATCGTAAAACTTACAAAGGGGAGATAGTAAGGGTTGCTGACTTTCAGTCAGTAATCATTCGCAAGAAAGAAAGATTCCAATATTTGCCGCCGTGTCTCATCACAATAATTTTTTCGGAATTCTGGTTACCATTTTTTTAATAGAATGACTTACAAACTTTCCAATGCATGTTTTGATTTTATGAGTAATATGAATTTTTAAATACGCTCACAAATGTCTCTTTTTAAGTAAATTTTAAAGTTAAATATTATTACGTATTTCACTTGGTGAGTGTGTGTCATCAAATTTTCGATCGTTAATTTAACCAACTTCCCATCAAGCTAGAACTCTGAAACTTTGGGAATCGTTCTTACTTGCCTAACAATGCAATATTTAGATATTTGCGACCAGTTTTAATTAATATTTCAATGATTTTCTTTAATAAACTTTGCCACCATATAAAAACGTTGGTTTTCATCTCCTGTTATTTCAGTAATATAATTGTATTTAATTTTCATTTGTCAGTAAAACTGTCAGTTAATTAATAATCAATCACGATTAATCATATTTACAGTCGAGTCCTCTTACAGTGAACCATCTGTGGAACGAATTAAAAGTTTGTTATAACCGAAGATTCACTATATCCGTGTCCACGGTAGCCTAGTGGTAAGGGTCACTGGCGACAGTTTTCGTCGAGACGGGGGTTCGAGGCTTGATACCCCGAAAGACCCTCCTGGATCCGGGTCTGATACATGTTAAACTGGTCGAGGTTCTCAAGTTCTCCCATTGGCATGGTGTGGAAGTTATGAGAGAGGTGCAAGCTCAGTGTCGTACTCGTCACTTAACCAAGACTCAAAATGACGATTTCTGTCTCCAATAGCCCTCGTGTTGCTTCTAGAACAACGTTAATAAAACCAGTCAATTAATCACCATATCCATTTTTGTTGAAACTTTGAAATGCCTTTGCTTTTAATGATAGTTTCGCTGAAAACAAAAGCATTGTGATAACGTACGATTTAATAATAAATTATTAATATTCTTTATATTTACTAATATATGTAATAATACCATAATTTTTTTAATTTACAAGTTTTAATTTTTGGTTAATTTATTTTGCCATAGATTGGTAATTTATGATTTATTATTAGCTTATACATACATATGTTTGTTATGTACTTGTGAACATTATTAGTTTATCTTTTACTTAAATACAGTAGTACCTATTTTAAGGGACAGAATGTCTAATCGGATGGTTGTCCCTCATTGGAAGGTTCTACTGTGTATGCGTCAACTATTGTTCTGATATTTCAAGGTGACTTTATAGTGGAACAGTAGATTCTCAGATACGGAAGGGAGAGTGAGGAAAGAGGAATACTGTTTGTCTGGTAATCAGTAGTAGATTTCTACTAGTGACCGGAAAAGAGAAACTATGGGATTTGAGACAGAAATCTATGAATGCTACATTTCGAGATTCCTTATACGTACATGTAATTGATTACCTTTAAAAAACTAGAAAAAGCAACCTGTGAAAGGGAAATTACGTTCCATTATATGTAGACTTTCATTTTGTCAGAAATTCACTACAAGCGTTTAAAATAACATTAGTTAAATAAGAGTTCAGCTGGGACGAGTGAAAAATATATATGAGCTCAGAGTAGCATAATGATCAGGATTGCGATTTTTACTGGACAACTATTGTATCCTGGTATCATCAAAAACAGTTTTGCAAGCACAGTGCGACTGCTCTATTTCGCAACAGAGTTTGAAATTATAATGCCTTAATAACTAGCTCGAGAGAGACGTCTCTTTTAGTCTGTTTGGTAAAGGGGTAACAAAAAATGGCCGGTCAAAATTTTCGTCGGACACGATGGATCAGAATTCGAAACAGCCGCCGGCAACCAAGGTCGTATTCATTCCCCTCCATTAGGTCGCGAAACGGTGATTTTCTTCAGCAACAATGCCTGAAGTTATAATTCCTTAATAACTAGCCCGAAAGAGACGTCTCTTTTAGTTTGGTTGGTAAAGGCACAACAAATAGCGACCGGACAACTTTTCTTCGGACCCACTGGACCAGGGTTCAAAACCCTGTCGGCATCCATTCCCCTCCTCAAGGTCGATAACCATCCAACGTCTAAATAGAACAATGAGAGTTATTGTACCTTTTTAGTTCATTTGGTACTCACTGTTGTACTGTAGTGGGCTGTGGAAGTTAGCAAAATGAGTCACCTGTTCAGTTACGACAATGTTTGAACGTATTTTCAGATATTCTCGTCTTATGACCACGAATTGAAATTACGTGGTCCGTCATCAGAGTCCTCGAACTACTCTTCATAGAGTGACGTTAAATCGGACAAAACAAACATAAAACAGTATTATAAACGTAATTAAAATGTTCGTTAATTTATTCATTTGACTATCTATAAAAATGGTATAAACTCTGTGTCTGTGAAGACTTTTTAAACTAGTACACTGTAGTGATATTTTGCAAAACAGTGTGCAGTTGAAAGTCTATTGAGAATTTTTTGAATGTTGTATTTTTCTTCAAATTTTAATTAAATTAGCAGAACCTTGTTAGATTGCAAATGGCTTGATGTGGCCCTTTTACTTAAGAATAACCTGTTTATGCGGTTCTTATAGAAGCAAACTCTCCTTGCTTAATTTTAAATCCAGCACTACATTTCCTGAATTTCCTTGAAATAGTGAACGAATTTTAAAACATGGCGATTATGATACTGGTGAAAAAAATTATGCTTATTCCTGATTAAATATAAAAAATTTGTTTAGTAAATTAATTTTTCACCAGTGACTAAATGCGTCATTTAACTTTTAAATACACATTTACCACCATATAAGTTTCATTAACTTCAGTTGTTAATAATTGAAGAACAGTAACTCGTTGTTTAAAAGTCGGACACAATATATTAATCATGTAGCATGTATATAATAGGTTAATTTTTATTTTTCTCCGTTGTATGTAATTACGTTTTTTTTTTTTTTTAAGATCAATGCGACGTTATCCTGTTACCCGTCTCGTCTGTCATCCTAAAGTTTAATCTCAAACACCAACTTTCACTTCAGTTTAAGGACAGACTAAGAAAATAAAATAGTTAATTCTATCTCTGAATTATATTTTATTTAATTTTCTAATAAGGACGTGCTCTCAAACAGTTTACTTTTTTTTATCCATGAATACCAACAAGTTCTACAATCTGTCAAAGAATAAGGTTACCGGAATTCAAATGCGAGAACCTCCGGGAGGGGGGGACTCGTCGAGTCATGGGTTCGAGTCTTGACACCACAAAAGACCCTGTGGTGTCAAAAGACCCTACTTGTGTAGACTGTGTTGAAGGGGCTAATGCACATTCATTCTGTCAAGGCTCAAAGCCCGTTGGCGTGGTTTGGTGGTTAGGAAAGGGAGGTGTCGTCCTCGTCCCTTGACTGAAGCTCAAAATTACGAAGTCTGTCGCCAATGGCTCTCGTGTTGCTTCTAGTGCGACGTTAATAAAGCCAACAAAACCTTGTCTCGCCAAATCACAATTCACACCAGAAGACTTCCTCGCACATCACACCAAAACTCTTTTTTTTCCGTAACCTTAATTATCTTCAATTCAATTCTCTGTCACTTTTATAGGACTTGATTTAAAAAAAATTCACAATACAACCAAAGTTTACCCAATTTATATCAGGCTTCATTTGATTGAAAAGAAGCTAGGAAATTAAATATAAAATCAGAAAGAAACCCCAGATGTTAATTGAAGGGAAATGTTTCGGGAATAGCCTGCATTGCATCAGTGTAATGGATCCGGCACTATAAAACTCTATAATTCATCATTCTGATCTTCTAGCACCATCAAATATCTTATAAATAATACTTTTTTTCATTTATTTTACAATGACTAACCATTAAACACATCGAAAAATATTGTAAGAATATATTAAGGAAGAAAAATGTGTGTGTGCTCCCTTTTTATCACCATGAAAGTATATCTTAAAGTAGTAGAAAGTTTTCATTAAAGTGTATTCTACATAAATGAATCTACTCTATAAATCTGTATAAATAAATATACCTGATTTCTTTTATTTTACTTGCCATTAAAGTATTTGCCTTATTAACATAAAATGTTCATTAAAAATAGTTTATTTATGCACAGAATTAAAATAATATCACGAATTTACAACAATTATTACTCGATGCAACTCAAATATTAGACTATCATGTTTAAACCATAAATGTGTGAATCAAAACCAGAAATTATAGCTAAAATCAGAAGAATCATATTAAAAATGAAAGAAAATCGTTTCAGTAAGAAATGAATTTTTAAACGCATTCTTTTTTTCATAAATATAGAATCACTCTATATATGAGGAAAATTATACCTTTGGACTCGGGACCAAATGCAGTTAAAGTTTTATTCATGAATGTTATTGTCTTAAATGCGTATGTATTTGTTTAGTAATAGAGAGAGCTGTACTATGCACAAGCGAAATAGTTCCATTTCATTCTTTTGCAGCACTATTTTTTTTCTTTCGATAAATTTCGAGTATTTTTCAATTTATAATTAAAATTTAAAGTGAATTGTTGTTTGTGAATTTGACTTTATCGATACTCTCATAAGGTTTGCAAATAATTAATCGCAATCTCATATAAAATCTTATTTCTTGCAAGATAATTTTGTTCGAAAAACATTTTCATATCATTTTTAAACATTAGTCATTCTTGAAACATTTCTTAAGAATTTTTATATCATGTTAACCCTATTTGCTCTAATTTTGAAACTTACATTAGATAAACTCTTACATTTTCTTTCAATGCATTTAACTCTATCTTATCAATATATTTTTGATAAATTGGTAAGAATAATATTTTTAATTAGATTTTTGTTGTTCTGATAATTGACTGTTTTTTTCTTTTAATTCATAAGTATTCTTGTTTTTGTTGTAAATTTTTTTTAAGGATTTAGTAATTATAATTTGCACTTTCTATGAATTTATTTACATATAAAGAATACGGATATATATATATATATATATATATATATATAAATCTTTCTAATCAAGATAACCACACTACGATTTTATGATTTTTCCAAATGTTAAAAAATGTAGATTTTCATGAAAATAAATTGTTTGAATACTACTAATTGATTTACTCTTTATTCTATTCGCTTAATTATTATTATCATTTTATGCTTCCTCTTTTCATCCCTTTTATCAATTTTTTCAGTATATTGCAGAATAAGACTGAAATGTCTTTTCAGTCCAAAGGGAACTGATCCTTCGGACTGGCACTTTTAATTTTTCTGATTTTTCATGGAGTGTTTTCAAGAATGTGGTTTATGTATACTAGATTCAAAGAAACAGCAAGGAGAAAGGGGTGAGGGGCATTCTTATGGGGTTTTGGAGCAGTGGTTGGTTTTAAGAAAGGAAGGGAAAGATAAAAGTTGAATTCGAGACAGAATTTTGGAATTCTGCCTATCCTTAGTGGAGAAAGTTTCGCAAAATTATTAGTTAAATATTATCTTTTCTTGCTCAAAATTTATAGTTAATTACTTAAAATCTGTCATTTGCATAAACATTTATTCATTCACTGATCCTATTAGGTATATTTGAATAAAATTTTATTAAAAAATCAATTTGAAGTACAATAAAATGAAACATCGAAAAAAATACTATTTTTGGAGTATCGTGAGTTGGTTTTCAAATACAAAATGATCTATCTCTTTGAATACTATGTCCTATTAATAAGCAATCCTATTTTTATGAAATGAAAATTTGATAAAAATATCTTTAATATTTCGGCTTACATTTTTTTTTTTAGAAAAAATCTTGGCATGTATTTAATTTAACTAATATTAATAGTTTGAAAATTGTTAATTAATATTATTTAATAGTTCGAAAACTTAGTGCTTAAATAAACGTGATTTGCATTTGAACATAATTTCGAAAAGTTCTCACAATATTTCATCAGGAAAACATTAAAAAAGTTGTAATGAATACATAACTTTTCCGTGATATTTGTGCTTTATTTAATAAAATTCAAAAGTTAAAACAGAAATACTTTATATAAATCCTCTATTTATTCGAATATAAATTAAGTTATTTCTATATTACCAAATTCAGAATGTATTTTATAAGCATGCACATCAATAATTATACAGAAATCAAGACAACATTAAAGAAATAGAGATATCGTTTTAATTGAATTTATAAATGCAGTAATTTCCCATAGAAAAAAAAATAAAGATGACAATTATCTATTTATGTATTTATATAGTATGTTTATTAAGTTTTACAAATAAATTTCCAAATAAAATTAGGGTATCATGACTCTGAGGTACCCTGGTAATCTTTATACTTCTTAAGATGTTTACTGTCTTTGGGAAGCTTGGGTGACGCGCTCACGGAATATATTAGGAATCCTCAATTTTCGACCAATCTCCTTGTTAACTAATTCCCCCCCCCCCCCAATTTTTCTATTTTCTAGATCACGGATACACATTGTTACCGCGGCATAGTATTTTTGGCTCTTGCGTCCTTAAACCTCAACCTTTACTCTCTCATTCTAAATTATATTAATTTTTGTTTGTCTTGAACTGCAAATACTTCCACAAGATTCATGCGGCCACGGTAGCCGAGAGGTCGTGATAATAACCGACGATGTTTCCATCGTGTCATCGGATCGAGTTCTGAAGCCAGATCGAGACTCACTCGCATAGCGGGGTTCATGTGCATGAAATGTGTCGAGAATTCAAGTCTTCACGTTATATGGAAGCTAGGAAAGCGGGATATACCTTAGTTCAAGGTATGGTTGGTTTTATTAACTTCGCAATAGAAGCAACACGAGGGCTATTGGTGACGGATCTCGTAAAATTGAATCTCTGTCAAGTGAAGAAGACGACACCTGAGCTACCACCCTTCTCTCCTAACTTCCACAACTCGCCACCGGGAGGACTTTGAGCCACGACAGATTTAACCTGCATCCGCCCTGTCTACACGGCGAGTCTTCAATGGCACCAAGACTCGAACCTTTGACTCGACGAAAACTGCCGGCCGCGTAGGCAACCGTTGCCACATCTAAGTTCAAAATTACGAGGTTCGTTGGCAATAACCCTTGTGTTGCTTCGACGTGAAAGTACGACGTTAAAAAACAATCACATGCTACAAAATAAGACTGATGTTTTAGAGATCTTTATTATTTTTAGATGTAATTAATTGTACTAAGTATGTTTCATTAAAAAAAAGAAACTATATTCAAGAACATATTATTGAAACTCATAATTGAAAATTCTTTCAATTTCGTCAAAGAATATTTCTGTCCTTTTAGTGAATTAATACCGCACATGCTGCTTCTTTTCAGGGCTTCATTGTCAATTGTTCTTACATTTCCATAAGCTGCTCACGAAACTGAAAGCAAAAATTAAGAAAAAGTTTTAGAATTTGCATTAATATATGAGATCTATGAAATCTATATATGAAATCTATGTAATCGAATTTTAAAAATCGATCCTCTCATGGCTGATTAAATTGGGAAACCAAACAAGACATTCCTTTATTGTCCTTGTTTGAAATTTTCAATAAATAAATAATGAATTGCCAAATTATCTTTATATATATATATATATATATATATATATATATATATATATATATAAGCTGGATATCTATTTGTAGCACCATATACCATTTGTTACAAGGGATAAGAGGAGAAACTAAGATTTCATTGTTTTGTTTCTTGAATTTTTTTTAAGATTATAGTAAATTGGATTTTTGTTAGTTTTCTGGCTTTTTAGGGATTGAATTAGTTTCATGATAGCTAAATTTTAATCTGATCGCCTTAAAAATAAGAATTTTAATAATGTTACTACGAATAACAAATGCTTTAAGTCCGTGGTAAGAGTAATTAATTATTTTTATTTTATACGTAAATTTATTTTTTTCAGACATTTTGTTATCTTAAAAATAAATTTGTAATTTTACTGGTCAGTGAAATAAGAGAAAAGTTCAAAATTCAAGTTTAATTGAATAGGAAAAGCTATGTATCTAAAGTAAGATATTTTTAGGTACAGCTTCTTCAAGATATTTATAAAGTGAAACTGGTATTCACTTTCCTTTTACAATAAGTCTTACTTTTTCTGAAATATAATGGTTAAGTTTCGATTAATGTTCGGCATATAACATTCGTTTTTCCTGAAACAATTCATAGCTATGCATTGCTGAAATATAATTCAACTAATGTCGAATAAATAATTTTTGCTTTGTAAAATGTTTTTGTTACATTTATAATTTCAACAATATACATCTTTAAAACAAATTTTATGTTTTTAAAACAGTGAGAGGCTTTCTTAAATAAACATTTTTTTTTTTTTTTTTCAGAAGGAACGCTCAAGTTTTTGAAATTTATTGTAAAAATGGTGAAAAAAATTGTAGGGTTTTTGAAACAGTATCACTCAGAGTAGGATTTTTGTTTTACCCGGGAGAACGTGTACCCTAATAGTAACATGAAAGCGCGCGTTGGGTCAAATAGGTCCATAATCGCTTTTATGCAAAATTTAGCGTTTTAGTTGAAACTTGATAATATTTTTGTTGCTGCAATAAAGTTAAAAGAAATCATATATTTATAAAAAAAAAAAAGAAGTGCTTAACACGTATCAATCAAGCCGCTCCCGAGATAACTTAGAGATGGGCTCGTAGTAAACCAGTAACCAGGTCTTTCGAGTACTAACAGCACAACTGAAACGTGTCAAAATTTTAAGTCGATCGGACCAGAAACAGCTGAGGAGTCGAGCTGAGGTTGGAGTAAAGTCGTTTTGTAGTTTGTTTAAAAAATGGAAAAAACCGAGTTTCGTGTTGTGATAAAACATTGTTTTTTAATGGGTAAAAACACCGTGCAAGCGAAACAATGGATTGAAAAATGTTACCCGGACTCTTGTCCATCAAAAGCAACGATTTGTCGGTGGTTTGCCGAGTTTAAACGGGGTCGTACCGACACAAATGACGCGGAACGCTCGGGTAGACCTGTGGAAGCCGTTACACCGGAAAATGTGAGTGAAGTGACAAAAATTATAATGAAAGATCGTAAAGTGAAGCTCCGTGAGATTGCTGAGATGACACAGATATCATATGGAAGTGTATTTACTATCCTTCATGAAAAATTGAGCATGAAAAAGGTTTTTTCCAAGTGGGTGCCGCGATTGCTTTCGATGGAACAAAAACAGCAACGAGTCGATGATTCAGAAAGCTGTTTATCGCTATTTACTCGCAACAAAAAAGATTTCTTGCGTCGTTACGTAGAAAAAAAAAAAAAAAAAAAAAAAGAGAAATTTTGGGAAAAGATTGGAACGATTGTATCACCTAAAAGCATTAACAAAAGGTGTTATGTTGATGAATAAAAAAATTTGAAAAAAATGTTTTTTCAATGTTTGACTCAGAGATTGATCGATGTGTTATATGTATAGAAAACCTCATTAAGTCATCGTAATTCATATAACGTTGGTTGAATGTAAATAATTCTAAAAAAGATAATTAATATTTAATTTTTAATGCATTTAAATTTACCTGAATATGCTTACATATGGAGCTACTAACTTAATATTCTTAAATTTTGTTAAAATTACACGATAAGGAATTCTTTTTCACTACAAACATTTTTGCGCATTTTGAACAAGTTGATTTTTGAATTTTTTTCTGTCCTTTTCATCAGGGCTTATATGACATCTTTCCTGACTGCGGATTTTCGTTTTTACATAGGTATTTCGTAACGTGCTCTGTCTGGAATGTTCATTCGCTTCACAAATTCCTGAAATATT
>BMAW01033493.1:32231-103113 GCA_019974015.1 Nephila pilipes | reverse complement strand
ACATTTAGTTCAGTTGCATGTAACATTGAAACTATACATTTTTTTCAATTTTTTTTATTCACTCAACATAACACCTTTTGTTAATCAGCTTTAGGGATGATACAATCGTTCCAACTTTTCCACTCAATCTTTTCTTTTTTTTTTTTTTTTTTTTTCTGCAAGAAATCTTTTTTTTGTTGCGAGGTAAATGCGATAAACAGCTTTCTGATATCGACTCGTTAGCTTTTTGTTCCATCGAAAGCAATCGCTGGCACCCAGCTAGGCAAAACCTTTTCATGCCTCAATTTTCATGGGATAAATAACTTCCACTGATATCTGTAGTCATCTCGGCAACTCCTGGCTTCGCTTTACGATCTTTCATTATAATTTTATCACTTCACTCACATTTTCCGGTGTAACATTCGCACAGTCTACCCGGCGGTTCCGCGTCATTGTCGTCTGCACTTTATGACGGCCTAAAACCACCGACAAATCATTTGCTTTTGATGGACAAGAAGGTCCGGGTACCCATTTTTCAATCCATTGTTTCGCTTAAGGTGTTTTTACCCATTAAAAAACAATGTTTTATCGAACACTCGAGTTTTATTTCCTTTTAAACAAATCACAAAACGATCTTATCCACCTCAGCTCGAACTCAGCTGTTTCTGGTCCGATCGACTTAAGAATTTTGACGTTTCATTGGCTAGGTTAGTACTCGTAGAAGACCTGTTACTGGTTTACTACAGGCGCCATCTCTAGAGTTATCTCGGGAGCGAGTTGATTGATTGAGTGTTATATATGAGGAAAATCACTACATCTCAATTTCAAAATTTTATTTGTTAGAGTTACATTTTAAAATAACTGAGATTAAAAAAAAAGTACTTTTCTTTCGTTTTTTAATGAATGAATAGCAGAAAGTTCCGCAAACCACGGTGGCGAAATACAGCATTCTATTAATCTTTGTTTTATAAAATTTTCACTCATTCAGTCTCTGAAGATTATTGTTTTATCAAATTTTGTATTGCTATACGCAAAAACTACGCTTTATCTGTGCATTGGGGAAATTTTTTCTGATTGATTATCTTATAAAAAAACATCAGAATTTTTTATAAAAAAAAAAAAAAAAGAGAATTTAGAATGAAATGTTAGACATTGTATAACAGCATTAAGGACAGATTATGTCTAATACAAAGCATACCTATAATTTTACAAACATTTTCTAGCAAGATTTCACTTGGTGTGTATTGTAGCGGGTCATCCATTTTCGATCATTGTTCCTTCAGCTTCCATCGGCTAGAGCTTTGATTTGGGAATCGTTCGTACTCCTTATGATACAATGTTGGAGCGTTTGCGACCAGTTTTATCCTTATATTTTTTTTAAACTAATTGCAATTTAGCTTAATCCTTGGCGCAATTTGAATAATTATAAACTTAGCTGAATTTTTTTTTTTTTTTAGTTTGATCTTAAGTCCTTCGCGAACCGAACTATAACACTGGCAAAATACCGCCAAATAATTCTATCTCAAAAAATTGGTGACTAAACTGCTTCTTCAACATTTGTTACAGATTAGTAAAATTTTTTAGACTAGATTTTTTTTAACGTTGTTTATATATTTCACTTGGGTGTGTGTCTGTATGTATGTGTATCATTGTATGCCAAATTGTCTATTATTAATTTAACCAACTTCCCATCGAGGCTAGGCTCTGAAATTTTGAGAGACCGTTCTTGTTGCCTATCAGTATTTAGATATTTGCGACCAGTTTAACTAATATTTTAATATTTTTAATAAACTTTGCCACCATATATAAAACGTTGGTTTCTAAAACGTTAGTTTTTTATTTCCAATTATTTAATAGCATAGGGTAGTGTGGCGAATAGTCAGGAGCCGCAAGCTCACAGCCAGTGTTGTTTTCAAATCTGGTTGTGGGTTCGATTCCCAAAACCACCAAACACCTGCTGTACTTGCACCCCGTCGACGTGAGTAAACGTTCAAGAGAGTGAGTCCTGGCTCAGGTATAGTCCCAATCGCATGAAAGAGGTTCAAAAGTTGCAGGAGTGCATCACCAAATTAGCCTTCCGTGATGCTTCTATTAGAGATATTTATAAATGATCAATAAAAGAAGTGTAAGAATGCAAGATAATTTGTGTTTTTATAATTTATGACAGTTGTGTGTTTGGCATAAAGTTAAAAGTTCGGAACCAGAAAGATAAAAATAGCGCTAAAAAAATGCCGTGCTTTTTTCCTTTACTAATGATTACTAATGATGCACAAATGCTATGAGAATAATTTTTTGCAAGCTCATTCGCATTTTGAAATACTAGAAAAATGTGTCGATGTGTATGAAATAATTTCAAAAGATGGAGAAATGTTTGCGATCGCTTTATATTTTGCTCGTAAAATTCTACTGAGTGTTTTTAAAATTAATTCGCGCGTTGCATTTCTCGAGTTATTTTTTTATTACTTTTTTTTTAATTTTTAAATAAAGGTGTTTATGGTAATTATGATTCATTCCTTTCTTTCTTTTCTTTTTTTTTTTTTTTTAATGAAAAAACCCCGTAACAAACAGAATGTGTGAGTGATCATGAAAAGTCTTGCAAAATGCATTAAATCGAACCACAAAAATATGGCATGAAACCGAAACGTAGTCTTTTGGAACAGTTAGAACTCAAAGATGCAAAAAAAAAAAAAAAGTCTGTATCTCTCCTCCCCCCCTTCCTCCCAATAATTATTAGTGAGTCAAACTTTTTATCAAAGGTAATTCAACCAGAATAGAATTGTTTCCCTGCCTTTCCAAGACTTTCAATATATGAATAGAGAATCAGATGGTAAAGTTTTTGCTTTCCATCTCTTTCAAAAGAAATCATGTAAATCACTCGCGACAATTCCTTTCAGATTGACACAATTACTTATTCTTCAGAGTATGACCTTGGGCCCCCTCCTCGCCCAGTTCATTTTCCTGACAAGTGTCAGTATGGGGCATCTTTTTTCTCAATAGCCGTAGTTGGAATTCATTTTACGAGAGTGAATCCATAAGTACTTAGAAAAAGGTAGAAAAAAGAAATTATTTTCAAACAAAGCAAATTGTTATTATTATTATTATTATTATTTTAATTTTTCAACAAAATCTCCTTTCAGCTCTGTACACTTTTCAAAACGTTTTTTCGGGTTTTTTTAAAGCCACTTAAAAAGTAAAATTTCGAAAGGTGTCCTCAAAATAGGTATCTGGGCGATGACCGCTTCTTTCGACGTGAACTGTTGTCCTCGCCTAGCCATTTTTTAAGTTTGGAAATTAAAAAAAAAAAAAGTCAGTAGGGGACAAATCCAGTGGATGTTGTCATAATTCGAACTTTAATTCCATGACTTTGGCCGTCGAAATTGCACAACTGTTCACCACGTACTATGTCTTGATAGAAGAGAATATTTTTCTTCTTCAAATGAGGACGTTTTTTCCCCCTTGATTTCTTGATTGCAATGACGACGCATAATACCATCTAGTTATTGTTTTTCCTTTTTCCAAATAATAGTTGATGTTGATTCCACGTTTATCCCAAAAAACCGTTTCCATCACTTTTACAAAAAACTGTTTTTATTGCTACGAGCGCCATCTCTTGGATTTTCTAAGGACTCATTGAATGACCCACGTACTATAAGTTGACGATTTCTTTCGCGCTGCCGTTTTTATTGTTAATTAAATGAAGAGAGAGAGAGTTCAGAGCTCTGTGTTCTCAGATCTGGAGTGCGGCATTTTGCTTTTGAACTTCATGAACATTTATGTTAGAAAAAAATAAAACACTACATTTATTCATTTCTTAAAACGGGGGGATTACGTTGAGAACTGTATTCAGATTTAGATGTTATTTCATAAAATGAGTTTTATTTCTTTTGAATATATGCATATCATTGCTATAGAATTTAAGTAATATTATGTAACACATCGATCAATAACTCCCGAGTCTAACATTGAAAACAACATTTTTTTTTATTCATCAACATAACACCTTTTGTTAATCACCTTTTAGGGTGATACAATCGTTCCAACGCTTTTCCAAATCTTTTTTTTTTCCCGCAAGAAATCTTTTTTGTTGCGAGTAAATAGCGATAAACAGCTTTCTGAATCATCGACTCGTTGCTGTTTTTGTTCCATCGAAAGCAATCGCGGCACCCACTTGGAAAAAACCTTTTTCACTTCACTTCAAAAAAACTTTTTCAGTAAATACACTTCCATATGATATCTGTGTCATCTCAGCAATCTCACGGAGCTTCACTTTACGATCTTTCATTATAATTTTTGTCACTTCACTCGCATTTTCCGGTGTAACGGCTTCCACAGGTCTACCCGAGCGTTCCGCGTCATTTGTGTCGGTACGACCACGTTTAACTCGGCAAACCACCGACAAATCGTTGCTTTTGATGGACAAGAGTCCGGGTAACATTTTTCAATCCATTGTTTCGCTTGCACGGTGTTTTTACCCATTAAAAAACAATGTTTTATCAGAACACGAGAAACTCGGTTTTTTCCATTTTTTAAACAAACTACAAAACGACTTTACTCCAATTTCGATAACTCAGCTGTTTCTGGTCCGATCGACTTAAAATTTTGACACGTTTCAAGCAAAGGTTAGTACTCTAAAAAGACCTGGTTACTGGTTTACTACGAGCGCCATCTCTGGGTTAGTCTCGGGAGTTATTGATTGATGTGTTAATGCATGTTCAAACAATTATGTTATATCATTAGAATTTATGAAAGAAAATGCAAACCAATTTGATATGTATTGAAAAAATTCTTACAATTTTCTATAGGAAAGAAAAATGCGAGGAATAAACTTAGAAGTGATTTGTAATTGTAATTACTCGAGGAAGAAATACTTTGATATGAATAAAGATACTTTGTTTAACACATAAATAGACATATCAAGATATATATAACTGATTCATTTAAAATTTTATTTTGAATGACTCACAGATATGTGAAGAGCATAATATTACCTTTGATCAGTTTATTTATTGTGTATTTCTATAGAAACACTCATTGTTTATATGGGATATAGAGAAGCAAAGGCCCCTCCCCTGTAGAAATATTCTTCAAGAATCTCACAGCAATCCACTGTCTTACTTATAAATTGATTAACTATTCATTGACATCACGCTTAGAAGAAATTCAAGGGCGATTGACGATGAACTTCGAAATTTTGAGAGACAGTCATCGAGGACGACTTTTGAGAGCTGGCACCCCTCCTCCTAACTTCTACACCACGCAAATAGGAGGATTTTGAGCCTCGAACAGATTTATCGTGTATCAGATCCTCTACACGGAGGGTCTTTTGTAACATCAAGGCTCGAATCCACGACTCGATGAAAACCTCCAATCATCACCATATTGCGTCCATCATACTTCATGTAAATTATGATAAAAATTTTCAGTTTAAGGTTGGTTCGATTTATTGATATGTGTCTTATTTGTAAATTTTCTTTGTGTAAAAGTGATTCTTATGTACCTATATGACCGTGGTAGCCTAGTGATCAACTTTGTGGACTCACGGCCGTTGTTGTTCTCGTCATGTTGCAGATTCGAGCCCATGCCATTAAAAAACCGCCGTGTAACAGGTTGATGCACTATAAATCTGTTCGAGATCCCAAATCCTCTCATTGATGTGATGTGGAAGTTTGTAGAAGGGAGTACAAACTCAGGTGTCTTTTGACCAAGGTTCAAAATTATGAGATCCGCGTCACCAATAGCCCTCCTGTTGCTTCTAATAAGACGGTAATAAAACCAATTAATCAACTTTACTCTTTCAAGAACTTTGTGGTCTGTATGTATAAGTATAGTACAAATAATGTGTATGATATATTGTATACAGTGTAAGAAAATGTTTATTTGTATGCACATCCTCGTTTTTTCCTTTTTTCCGGAGTTTACGTTTTCTTGACTCATTGAATTAGTTATTCAAAACTTGCCTTATATACCCGTATAAGTATTACAGCATTTTGGAGTAGTTTTTGCCGTCGGTTTTACAAAGATCCGTAGAGCTGTTTATTATTTCTTAATACTGTAATTTGACTAATATAATGTGTAAGGAGGATTCATTCTCGAGAGACCGATTCAATAATTCTGAATCCTTTGGATGAGCTCGGTCTCCAAGGGTGATTGCCAATAGTGCTCGTGTTGCTTCTAACAGCGACGTTAATAAACAATCAGTCAATCATTTGTAATTTTATTATTATGATAAATTTTTATATTATGATTTGTAATGGCAAGAGATATTGAATAAAAACCAAATTCATCAGACATCACCCAATTCATCCAACTCAGGTGTGTCCTCGTCACTTGGCAGAGGTTCAAAATTACGAGGTTCGTCACCAATAGCCTTGGGGTTACTTCTAGTGTGACGTTAATAAAAACTAAACTAAAAAACTCAGGATTTGTGTGTGTGCCTTGGTTGAAATCCTTTTTTCTCTTCCTGATGAAAAAAAATTTAATCATGAGGGGTAAAAAAAATCGCAAGTTTAAAATTTAAAACATTTAAAAATAGAATGATTATAGAATTATTCTGAAATGTTTCAATTTCGAGAAAAAAAATCTTGGGGGGGGGGGGGGTGCGTGGGACGTTTTGCCCCTTCATTCTGGGTACACCACTGGTCTAATCATAAGTCTAAAGTTTAACTTACTTTTAAGCATGGGTAAAGTAATTTAAATAGAGTTACACAAAAATACAGTTCAAGAGTGCAGTCAATTACTATTTTCGAAGCCTTAAGTAATTGTTTCTCTAAAAGGGGGATTGCTATCTACTAGTTTGCTGTCCCTCCACCAATATGTTAACAAGATCTAAAAAAATATCGAACAATACTTTTGCCAGGATACAATGCAAGTAAATCCCCAATGGATAAACTTGGACCATACAACATCAGTTTTTAGTTTAGTTTTTATTAACGTCGCACTAGAAGCAACACGAGGGCTATTGGCGACGGACCTCATAATTTTGAACCACACCATACAGCATCAGATCCTAGTCTCATAAGTCACACAGACGAGCAATTAACTCTCGGGCACTATTCAAGACCTTCATAATTTAGCTATCTTTGACTATCAGCGATCTTTCTCTCTATATATCACCTTTCTATCTAACTGCAATCTTTCTCTGTCGCTTTGATACGATTTCATTATACCTGTTCACTACAATTCTAAATTTTACCTAATCTGTATGAACACGTTTTATTTTATTTGAAAGGAACTGGAAACAAAATAAAAGTCGGAAAGAAATCCCAGATGTTAATTAAGGGAAAAGTTTTGTGAATAGTCGATGTTACAATACTGATAAGATAAAGGTTCTGAGAACACACGCACGAGGGGTTGAGGAATCCTTATCTCCGTACTGATATTGTAGTAGTCCTGAAAACACGTGGTTCTCAGGGAAACCCCTTTGTTTTCGTTCCGATAAGACAAAGGTTTCTGAGAACACGTGTATACTTGTACACGACTCATGTTCTTACAAAAATTTAATCAAAGGAATGAGTTGGATTGAATTAATGGAATTTGAATAAAATAATTGGATTAATTGGAGAAGCAAATTTCTTCTCTTCTTATTCTGTTTTATTGTACCACACAAAGTAGAATTAGCGCCCCAGACCCAAAGGCGATAGAATTGAAGATTTTCACACCTGATATACTTCTTAGGCACGAGCAGACTTTAACTTTAACTAGCCACACAAAGTAGCTTTTTAACCGCAACTAATTATATTCTTGATTAGGTGTTCTACAATACAGATACGATATTATCTGAATCATACGGGCAAAAAAAAAAAAAAAACATTTTTTGGAACTTCAGACATATCTATTATTTCCTCTTCTACAGCATTTTTCAAAATAAATAATCATATAATATGGATTCTTTTTATGAATCAGGGCAACAATTAGATACTTCGGAAATTTTTATTGTAACCGATAGAGTTTAACGTCATCGATATGGAAAAAAAAAAAAAAAAAAACATGTAAGAAGATTTTTTGTAATAGAAGTTTCTGTCCTTTTTTGCTTAAAGTGATAAATGCAAATTGTTAGTAGTTTATTTTTAAAGAGATAAAAAACAATAAACAAAGCAAGGAAAGAATTGGGAAAGCAGAATGTATTTATTTTAAAAAATGCTCTTAAAATTTAAATAGCATCCAGACAGACTTTTCTTTCGGTTTAAATTAATGTCCTCGATTCTGAATAATAAAAATGCCAAAAAGATTGTTCCACTCAAATCTAAGAATATGCGCAAGGAATTTCTTATGGATACATATTTTTTTACATATATACTTTTATGTTTAATATTTTTCTTGCCTTGATAAATAAATTTGTAATATGAATAAAATTTTATAAATGTTTATACGATGGCACCTACGAACTGTTTTTACTTAAGATTTTAAGAACCTGCTTTTCAAACATCTTTTAATGAATTAAAATAAGTGAATAAGATTGTTTTTGAAAAATTATAAATATATAAAACATATTTAGAAAAATAAACCTATTAAATGTTATCTAGAATTAAAATAACAGAGGATATATTTTACTTTTCTAAGACATCTAGATTTCTTAAAGAAATTCCAGATTCGTTTTCTGAAATTTGAGTTTTTGAAAGCCAAATCTTTATAATTTCCTTTGTCCTTCTCAATCACTGTGATTTGAACGATAATTGTAATAAGGATCTTTATATATATATATATATATATATATATATATATATATATATCATGGTAACTGAATTTTCAAAGACGATTGCTTAAAATACTGAATAATTCAGTTAAGAGTCTCCGAAGAGTGTAAATGTGTTATTGTTAGTCCAAAATAGAATAGAATTAAATATATCTCTTGCGCGTGGTATTGGTCATATTATGTAAATTTAGGTTTGCTGCACTTATTCTAATTAGTGACACGCCCTTTTCACGAAAAAAAGGCTAAATCTGTGTTGTGAAGTAAAGTAAAACCTTATAAACGCAAACAGTGCTATTCAGTGCAGTTTCAAAACGTTTATCTCGACATGTTACTTTTTTTTTTATTTTACTTTGAACTGCTTAATATAATTCAAAAAGTAACATATGGCGCCATCTATATGTAAAATATAAACTATTTCCGTAAAAGGTTGCAAAAATTCTTGAAGTAGAGATACAAGTATTTTTCGCAAATTAAAAAAAAAAAATTATATGAACCATTTTCAACAATTTTGCGCACCTTGATTGTAAGAAATGCGTTATTTAAATTTATAGAAAAATTATCGTGTTAGAATGTTCAACAGTTTTTTGAAAGATTAGAAATCCACCTTAAAAACATTTATACTGGTTTTATTTCTCAGGTTTTATTTATTTATTTATTTATTTTTTCTTTAAATCTGGTTTTATTTCTCAGTAGTACTGATCAAAAAATATTTCAATAACTTTTTGATTATATCTTTTTAGCATATATAGTGTTATTTTTATTTATTTATTTATTTTGCAATAAAAAATCTACTATTTTGTCTCTTCTTGCTCCAAAGGAAAAATTTATTTTTTCTTTGGAATCCATCAGTCTGCAACAATCCCTTGTAGACTGGATCTTAATTGTATTCCATTTCCCTTTAATTTTTTTGATATCGAACTTGGAAAAAAATTGTACTTTTTAAATAATAATTAGTAAATTTTTATTACAAACAAGTTAAAAATGTTGCAAATTTTTCTGTTTTTCTTTCTAATATTATTATTTTTTTAAATTTTTCTTTTTATTACACATTTTCTTTTTTTTTTTTTACATTAGGTTTTTCTTAATATCAGCAAGAAATATAAATTATTTTGATATTTAAACAATCATTTTCAAAGTTTTAAGTGGAGAAAGAGAGATTCCTTAAAAATTCTTTTTAGAACTGTTTTAGGTTCCAAGTTCGAAATTTTCCCTATTGATATATTTTTTGTTTAATGCTAATCCAATATTTTTAAATTACATTTAATTTTTTAACATTAATATGAAAATTTTTAATAGTTCTGAACTTATTTAGGTAATTATGGGGATTAAGAAATATATATATATATAAATCTGAATATCTATCTATTGTTACCATGGAAACCCTGTTTCAATTCTTTGAACCTTAAATTTTTATCTTTCGAAATAAAAAATAGTACATTTTGACATTTTTTTTTTTCTTTCGATTCCTCATAAATCAACAATTTTTGCTCATTTTAATATGAATCTTTGGCAGTTTGTACAATAAAGTGTAAGCTTTTGAATCAATTTTTGCTTTTAAATTAATATACCTTTTCAAACAACATAAAACATGCATACAAGAATTATAAAAAATAAATTAACTTACCTTCTGTTACAAGATAAATTAACTGACCTTCTCTACATGATAACATTTGAAAGATGTGCAGTAGAATCGTAATTCTTATACCAAATTAAAGCTAACTAATGCCCTTATTCTGTATACTACAAATTTTAAATTTATCTCACATTTAAAAAGAAAGATAAATATTTAAAAATATCATAAGGTTTTGCATTAGTAACTTCTTTTCATCTATCAAGTTATAAAATAAAATCTGATAATCCCATTAACAAAACTGAGATTCACAGAATAAAGATCTACAAGTACAACTCACACCCATGTAAAATTTTAAAACTCTGCATATAAAACTTTTTCTTTAATCCTGTGGGAATACGGGAAAATAAGAAAATGAGAAAAAGTAGTTTGTTTACATTGCGTTTAAAGAACAAGTCACTTGAGACATTTATATTTTTTACTGCAAAGGGCGTAATAATTGTCAGAATTCGATACGGTTTACTGTAAAATGATCCTGATATTCCACATTATTTTTTGAAGGGGAAAAAAAAAAAGAAAGAAAATGAAAAATCGAATTTCTGAAGGTGCAAAGGTACTAGGTCCCTTTAAGACGCAATAAAATAAATATACTTCCTTCAAAATTATATCTTCATAAATTAATTATAATATTTTTATACAAAAAAAAATTGTATGAAATATTCGATATTATACAAAAAATCAGCTGAGAATAAAACCAAAATACAATTAAACAAACTACTTTATCATTACGAAGAATATTATTATATTCTTATTATAGAATTACTTTAGTTACCTTAGTTTAGTTTTTTATTAACGTCGCACTACAAGAAACACGATGGCTATCGGCGACGGACCTCGTAATTTTGAACCTCGGTCAAGTGAAGAGGACGACTCCTGAGCTGGTACCCCCTCTCCTAACATCCACACCACGCCAACGGGAGGACTTTGGGCTCCGAACAGATTTAACGTGCATCAGCCCCGGCTACACGTCGGGTCTTTGGCGGCCAAGGATCGAAACCGTGACTGAACGAAAACCGCCGGCCGCTAGTCCACGACCTTGAGCACTAGGCTACCGCGGCCCTTTTCTGTTATCTATTTATTAATTTTATTTATTTATGTAACTAAATGATTCACAAGAAAACAGATTCAATTTCATTGAGGCAATAATAGTAAATGATGAAAAATCATAAATATAATGGATAATAAGAGTTATGAAATTACTAAAGTGATTAGTAATCTAGAACGGTCACGAAATAACTACCACCTATTTTCGGCCTTATTCAAAGTTCTTCTATTTAAGAGAACAAAAACCGTTTTATAATAAACTCCATTTTACATCAACTTAAAGTGAAGGTTTTTCTTTAAGAATGCCTCTTTAAAAAAAAAAAATTCAATTTTAGAAGGCATTTAATTTAAAACAGCTGAATCTTTCGAAAAACAGATGGCGATCGAAGGAAAGAGGAATAACATTTGAATAGACACATTTGCTATGCCTAACATTCGAACTTACTCAATTTACTAGAAAAATAAGAAGTCGTATTTCATCTCCCATTTGAACGTAAGAACTACTTAGACAGAACAATATAAACAATAAAAATAATAAAATAATAACAGATTTTAGGTTATAAGAAACTAATTAAATGATTCGTAACCCTTAATTCTTAAAAGCTAGCTTTTCTAGAACTTAGGGTAATAAAAATCAAGCATTTTTTTTTTTTAAAAAAACTTTAATTTACTTTTATTAATTTTTGTTATATAACTTCAATTTGTTTCGCCAAATTGTTGAGACTCTCGTCTACTGGCCGTTTTCTTGAACATGTTAACCCTTAAAAATTTTTTAACCGTCCTCAAATCTTTACTATTTTATTTATTTGAATGCAAAAAAAGAACATTCGAAAGTGCAGAAAACAATGAAGATTTTTTTAGGAATTGCATTATTCTTGCGATATTAGAATATTTTTTTTAAATACTGGGAAAATCACGTACGAATAATTAAAATAGGGGTAAAAATATTTTTGAAAATCGGAGGGAAAATATAATTCAGCAGAAACTGTTATTATTTTTTTCCTCTTCCGAATGCATTTATATTGCATTCAAATAGATTACGTTCTCTAAGTACAGTCTCCCCTAGATTACATAATATAGATTTGAGAACCGTAATAGAAATTCCATTGGATTACTATTACGCTCATGAAATCAAAATGTTCGGTAGATGAGTATCACAAAAACATCCTTATTTTTCTAAGCAGTTTATTTTGAAAGTATGTATCACTTAAAATGTGAATGGAAACTTTCATATAAACAGATTTAATCAAACGAAATAGCAAGAATTCTTCTCAGAAAACAGAATCAAAGGAAACATGTAAATAAAAAAAAAAAACCAGAGAATTACTACGCAGTTTCCCCCGAGGATCATATCGCGCGTGGTTACTGCTAGCTAGTTCCTTTCAAGGACAACGTCTTGGCGATGAACTTTTTACTAAAATGATGATTTGGCGTGAAAAAATCTTCAACCGTAATTTCTACAGTTTAAGAGTTCAGTTATAATTCGTCAATAAGTTTTATTTTTAAAAAAAATTTATTTTGCATATGTTGTCAGTGTTACTGAATTTGTGATTTTTAAGTTTCTTTCTTTTCAAACTAAATTTTATATATGTCCTGATTTCTGTGAGAATCGGAATTGATTTAATAACCTTTCATAAGCTCAACAGTCGAAGTAAATTCATAAGTAGTTTTCCTCAAGAGTCAATGTTATTCTCAATGTATAACTAAAAATATCATAAATGCGTTTCATTGAATAGTATTACTTTGAAAAGACTCATGACATAGATGAAGGTATTTGAGTACAAGATCACGGTTCTTTGGGGTAAGCGGTAGGAGACTGCAACCATAGGAGAGGTAAAAACGCCTAAATAACAGCGCAAAAAGTCTACAAAAATATATTTAGATTACTTGAATCTAGAAATTAAATCAGTTTTAAAATCAAATACTACAGAAAGGGGTCCAGTAGACGTTCTTAAAATTTATTGCTTCTTTTAAAATCGGGTCAAATTTGAGCATCGTTTTACTAATCCTACCTATTACTGTTGCTATATATTAAAGAACTTTTCCTATGCTAAATATAATAAAAATTATTTAAGAAACATATCTACTCAAAATCATCTTTATGGGTTAGAAATGTTGGTCATTGAATATGAATTGAATAATAATTTAGATCTGAAAGAAGTTGTAGAGAATCAGATTACAAGTGTCAACACATGCTGTTTCTCTAGAAGAATACTAATCCACAACAGACTAATTTGTTTTAGAAAAAGCACATCAATAGCATCTTCATAATATTAACAACCTTTATGTATCCGAAACAAGTTACAAAAAAAGGAGTCATGCATGAGTTCAGTTCAATTGATTAACTGGGAAAAATTATTTCCAAGGCCCTTTTGACAGCCTCAAAATCAAAATTTAAGGCTCCTCCTCTCCGACTTCTACCTGAAATCAGAACCAAAATGCGTCACAAAAATACTGCAACGAACTAAAGATCCGGCCCTCAAAATTGAACTCCGTTCATTTCCGTGAAAAATCAAGCACTTTTCCCAAAATAAATGGGGAAAACGTATTGCGAGTCTCTTGCCTGACACAAACACCTTATGGAGGGTAACCTCCCTACTCAAAGAACCTTTTCGTCACATTCCGCCCCTTAAGAACGTCTTTGACTGCACTTCTATAGCTCCCATTAAAAAGGCGGAAGTTATAATTGAAAGAGCATTTGAGCCAAATCACGATGCAGGTAACTCAAGGTTTTCCGCAAACATTTATTGAAAAGTAAAAACAATTTTTGGATTCCCCATCTTGTCTACACCTGGACCCAGCTCCGGCTAGTGAAGTTTTTGAATTTATTTCAAAGTTAAAAATAAAAAGACTCACGCATTGGACTCCTTAAAAACCTCCAAATTAAATTGTTTTTCTTTTTCACTCTACTTTTCAGTTTTTTAACGGATTTTTAACAATGATTTGGAAGACTCACATGGGGCTCGTCCTTCTAATGATTCTTCCCCTCCTCAAGTCTTATTCTAAAGATGAAACCCCCCAAAATTAAAGCCCAATATGTTTACTAAGTTCATTAGCAAAGCCTAAGAATTAGGTCTTTTTAATCGTCTGAAGCAGGTCTATTTAGCCAAGAATATTATTATCCCAGAGTAGCATAGGTTTGTCACAAAGTACTCCACAATAAATCAGTTACTTAGAGTCACTAAAATCGTCCAACATGGCTTTTCAAAAAACAAGTCAAGGGTATGCTTTTCATAGATATTACCAATGCATTTAATAAACTTTGGAATGAAGGGCTCATTTCCAAGTTAACGAAACTTAGCATATTTGACCTATTAGTCAAAATTATTCACTCGTATCTTGATACTCTTAGTTTTAGAGTATGAGTCGAAACGCAGTATCTTCCCCAGACCAATTCTTAGTGGCGTACCCCAGGGGAGAATTTGTCTCTCAAATTATTCTCTTTGTATGCCAATGACATCCTGAAGGTTGTAAACATCTATTTGGCCATGTATGCCTACAATACTACCATGATGTCCCAAAACCTCTTCAATCGGAAAAATTATACATAGATTGCGGAAATACATTTCTCGATTACAGCTCTGGCTCATTAATTGGAAAATTAGAAATGCATCTAAAAGCGCATGTCTCCTGTTTACGAACAACGATGCATCACAAATATGCCGACCATCACCATTTTCCACCAGCCTGTCCACTGGGTTACAGAATACAAGAACCTAAGATAATTTTTAGACGTTAAATTAACTTTTACCAACCACATTCGGAAAGTCAGTAGGTTTTCGGAGATTACTCACTTCTTTTCTCGAAAGAGAAAGATGGCGATCGGGCGCAAAATTCTGTTCTATAAATAAATTCTGTGACCAATTATGTTGTATGTTTCATCTATATGGGAGGCGACATGTATTACACATCTAAAAGGCTTTATGTTTTTCAAAATATACAACTTAGGAGAATTGCCAATACTCCTTGGTTTGTGCGTTATAAAGTCCTACATAAAGATTTAAAAATTGAACAACTTTTATAGTTCATTAAAAACAATCTCTAAACTTCTTCAACATAATTCATCAAATTACTAATGAGTTACTTCAAAATCTTCCAACTTACAATCTGGGAGTTCCATCATCCCAGAAAAGGCCATGAGTGCTCTGGGACATAGTTATCAGCTCATCTCAGCCTGAAAATACTGAGAGCAAACTAAAGTAATTCATCATATAGAATCTTGCTCGTATTAATTTTAAATTTTAGATGTAGGCCTTCAATAACTTTAAATTTTATTAAATAATTCTACAAAGGACTTCGTGCTAGTTTTCGGTAACTTCCTAAAACTGTTAAAATCTTTTGGAATGTTTAATTCTGTAAATTTCTAAATTTTAAACAAATTTTGAGAATTTTACAATTTTTTAAACTTTCTTTCCCTCACCAGAGGACGCCACGAAGATCTGAATCCTAAATAATTCTTTCTTTTCACATCATTAACCTCGCGCTTAACATTTTTTCATTTTATCGCCTTCAAAACATCATAATATGCAGTGGAGGCTTGTGTATAGGCTCTGCAGAACTGCAGCACCTCCAATATCCACTTGATATTATCGATAACATTTAATATAACGAGTCCTTTTTTCTTTAATTCTTTCTTTACAACTGTACAATGTATAATCCTTAAGCTAAACGTTGGTAACCATCTCCCATTTTACGAAAAAGACACAAAAATCTTTGCATAGAACTGTGCGCTTCACAGTTCCAGCTGTGAGATGTTTGACTGTTTTACGCATTCGCACATAGGAAGCTGTGCACAAGGTTTTGAGGCAGAGAGAGAACTGTCGCTCCCACAGTGCTCACCCTGTGGGGGGGGGGGCTAGTGGAATGTAGCTTTTTTTTTTCACTCCGCGTGTGTTGTGCTTATAAACATTATACCATATTCTTAAATGTGATAAAGTGTACAGTTAGATTATTTTATCCTGCTTCCAGCTATTCTATTTTATTCCTTTTTTTTTCGATTCTTTTAATTAACAGAAAGTTTTAATCATGGTCTTGCATCTCCAAGAAATTTCTGTGACTGTAAGTAAATTTCAGCATCTTAAGTTTTCACAGCTGTCTCACAATGAGAAAGTTGCAGTTAAGAAAAAAGGTCGTTCAACACCTGATATTCTACTATCTCAGCCAGGCATGAATAACAACAAGAAATATATAAGTAACTTTTATTCTGAGTTGTTCAGAAAAGTTGGCATTGCGGCTGTGAAGTAAAAAATGCACTGCTTTGTTTCCCGTGTTTGCTGTCTTCAGGTGATGTAACATGGACAAAAGATGAATAAACAAAATAAAAGAAAAAAAATTGAAAAGCACAAGACGTCAAAGAAGCACGTTGACGATGTAGTTTCATTGTCACTTTTATGAACTGTAAGTGTTAAGGAGACACTTGGTGAAACATACAGACTTTCAACCAATGAGCATAATATAAAGGCTAAAAACAACTGAGAAATAAATATTTTGTCCAAAATAATAGACTGCATTTCCTTCTGTAAATACTTTGAAACTTCCTTACATGGACATGATGAAAAAAGACGATTCAATAAATCCAGAGGATTTAATTATTAATCTATATTTAGAGGATTAATAAATTTTGCATTTCAATTAGATTCATATTTGAAGAGTCACTTAGAAACCAGTGCAGACTTCAAATTTGTTTCTATGACCCTTCAGAATGAGATACTTGACTACCTGCTACAAATATACAATGAGGATACAAAGACGGTAAGTAGAAAAGCCTCCCTTGTAGCTATCATAGCTAATGATACCACCGATTAGCCTTGTTCTACGGTACGTATTGAATGGAGAAATATTTGAACATTTTTAGCGATTCTTTATTCTAAAAAATCAAACTGCAGATGGCATATCAAAACTTATTTTAGAACAATTGGATATAATTCTTCAAGAAAATGGACAAAAACGGATAGCTCAGTCATTTGATGGCACAAATGTCATAAATGGCATAAAAAAAAACCAGTTTTAGAAAAAATAGTAGCAATTTATAGTAATGAACATTTCAGTGACTGTTATGCTCATCAAATTCATTTAATAAAGAGAAAAGCAGTATGTATTTCTTAAAATGTGATAATACTTTTTTTCTGACACTCTAGCTATTCCAACGATCTTCTTAAGATCATCACAACATGTGTCCTTTCTCAAGAAGCATATAGAAGTCAACATTCCATGTCCATCTTCTACAAAGTGGATATGGACCATAAACAGAGTTCATGAAAATTTGCCACCTTTAAAAAACTCCCTTATTGATGTTCAATCGAAATCAAATTCGGATCAAAACATTGCAGAAGCAACAGGAGTTTTCAAACATCTGAATGATGATAATTTCCAGTTTGGGTTAGAGCTTTTTCATCAAATTATGCCTTTTGTTGAAATAATATGCAATCAAATGTAATCTCGAAAAAATAGTGAGTTTAAATTTAATGGTTATGTAACAAATTTCATAAAAATGATATTTTAGAATTGAGAAACTCAAAGTACTGTGAAAGTCCTTCAGAGACAATTATGGCAGAAGCTAAGGAAGTGTGTGTCTGTATATGTATTGATAAAATGGGCAGATATTCTCCCACTAAACATTTAGTAGCAACTAAAATGTTCAACAATAAACGCTTCTCTAGTTTTAGGAACGAACATCCCACAGAAGAGATAATACTGTTCTCTGAAGTATATCCTATGATTGGTAAAGAAAAATTCGAAGCTGAATTAAAAGTATTCTATTGTAGGACTGTTATTCATCAATACTGAAAATTAATTCAGCTGCTAAAGTTTATTTTGGAAAGTAATCTGGATGATGTTCTTAGTAAAGTTAAGAAACTGATAAAAGTCCATCTAACAGTTCCTATGACAACATCAGAGGCAGAACGCTGCTTTTCAACATTTAAAAGAATAAAAACCTTTTTAGGAAACACTAGGAAATCGGAAAGACTAAATGTACTTTCAGTACTTTCGAAGGAGAAAAATTTCCTCGGCTGTCATCCAAAGATCAGGGAAATTATTCATCCTTTCACGGAAATTAAAACAAGAATGGATTTCAATTTTAAATGAATAATTGAACTTGAGCTTTAACAATTTAAGTAAAAATAAATGAATAATGTTTGATTTTGCTCTTTTAGGATTTTATCAAGTTTCTGAATAAATATTCGTTTTATACATGTTTGTTTACTTTTACACAATTTTAAAACAAAGACTAAACATTTTCGGCTGCAGCATCCTTACTAATTTTAGATAATATGGTATTGAGAACGGTATTAAATTTTCTTTTCATTAAAATACTTACCTTTTTCTATTTTAAAACCTTCTCCTAATAACACGAACAACAGA
Source organism: Nephila pilipes (assembly GCA_019974015.1). Classification (NCBI taxonomy): domain Eukaryota; kingdom Metazoa; phylum Arthropoda; class Arachnida; order Araneae; family Nephilidae; genus Nephila; species Nephila pilipes. The sequence goes on along the minus strand of BMAW01033493.1, from coordinate 84,406 downwards.
AAACAGAAACTTTATTACTGACTGCATTCTGAAGTCCCGCTCCTAATCTTTCTCTCCAAGTTTTGCTTTGACCAATGTAGTTGTTTCGCTCCGGTGACACTCCCCTGGAATAATCCAATCATAAATCAGTCTCTGATTTCTCTCAAAAATCCTCTTCTAAATTTCAACAGTCCTCACTTGCTGTATTCTCAGGTGATTTTCGTCTTGACCTCTCAATTTTGCTAACATTTTAATAAATAAAGGAAAAACCATAATAATGTAATTTTTTTATCTTTTTGATGAGAGTGATAAATATCACTTTCATTAAAATGAACCTCGTAATGTACGCCTGTTACCCATTCAAAGGACCTCACCTGCTGAATTTCCTGGTGTATTTCTCTTTGACCCCCAAATTTTGATAGCGTTTCAACAAATAATGAATAAACCTTAAATTCTAAAACTTTTTAATCAATATTGTTACGAACATGAGATGGAGTTTCACTGCATCGCTTCTCTTATAGAGGAAAAATATCAATTTTCAGAGATGTCACCAGTTGACAAAAGTGAGTTTAAGCAATGACTCCTTCACCTTAGCGATGTATTTGGCGACTTGGCTGGAAACTTGGGGACTTGACGACAAATGGAAAGTATCGAAGGTGCTGGAACCTAGGCGAAAAATCGATCGGGAATAAAGTTGCGGAATAAATCGTGAATTTTCCAACGTGAGTTACGCCTGGCGGGAACAGTAAAAATACGCAAAGAGCTACAGTTTTGGAGGATCAGTTTAGGAGGAATCGATCTGTGTACGGGATCAGTTGTCAGTGGAGTTTGCTTTGCAGACCGATCGGGGAATCGTTGCCGAGTGAATTTGCTGGATATTTGACCTGAATCTAGCGGAACTGCTACGGAAAGTATGTCTTTGGAGACTCTGTTGAGGAGATCGATCGGGAGATCGACTGAACGTTGTCGGCACTTGCTGCATGCTGGTTAGATTTGCGAAGAAGCAACGTGTATCTGCTGGGAATCGTCGGAGCTTGTCCTGGAAGTGCAGAATATTACTACGGAGGCTGTCCTCAGTGAAGAGTAATAAGTTGGTGAGTTGAACGTTGCTGAAATAACTGTGACTGTACTTAATGCGTGTTTTGTTCCTGTATCTGTGTTATTGAATCGCGCAAGTGCTATGTATTTGTTACTGTCCGAATTGAGCTACCAATGTGTCTTTCTGAAGATTTGTAAATAAAACGTCATTTGTTGCTATCCTCCGAGTTGGACTTAATTTTCACTCCAAGCGCACACCCATAGGAGAGAAAAGAAATTTTTTTCGTAGCAATATTATGATGATAGGATAATAATTTTTATTTTAAAACAGGTATCATATAATTACACCGACATGCAGTAACTTTTACATTTTTGCATTTAATTACTTGATTTATTGGTTTTATTAACGTCAAACTAGAAGCAACTCGAGGGCAATTGACGAAGGACCTCGTAATTTTAAACCCCGGTTAAGTGACGAGAACGTTACCTGAGATGGTACCTCTCTTTTCTAACTTTCACACCACGCCAGCGGATTGACTTTGAGCTTCGAGCTATTTACGTGCATCATCCCCGGTAACACAGCAGGTTTTTAATGATATCAAGCCTGGAATCTTCGACTCTACGAAAACTGTCTGCCGTGAGTCCGCGACTATGACCACTAGGCTACTGCAGCCACTGACATACAGTTACGTTTTTACTGCTTTTCTCACAGAAAAGATGTAATTTTAGTAACATAAAAGAATGCAGTTAAATAAACAGTTAAAAAGTATAAATAATAGTTCAAAAGTCCAGGGACAGTTAAACCACCCCATTTTTTTTTTTTTTTTTTTTTCCAATATTGCAGGAAAAAAACTTCGGATAAAATTGTTTTTAGATTTAAAATTTGTGTATTAGTGTACAAGTTTTACTTATTCTTTTAAAAATATATTTAAATGATTTGGGGAAATAGAAGAAATTAGTTTTAGTCTGTAAATTCGTTGTTTGCTGTTAAACATGTTTTATTTTTCAATAAAACAATTCTCTGTAAATCCGATTGAGTGTTATTGTCTTGATTCAATTATATGTTATTTTTCTAATTAACATAGCTCATTGATATTTCTTCTTCTTTTTCAAGTTTTAGAAAACTTTAAAGTTATTTTCAAGCTTGGAGGGAGGCAAGGGGGTCATTCTTTGGGTTTACCTACATTAGCGAAAACGCTAGGATGAGCTAAACCTGTATTCTTACATAAACATAAATAACTGTTGCTTTTTACGTAACTAAGATTCACTGATAAAATTAATACCGTGTTAAAATATTCAATACAAATGAAAAGCATAGACTTTGGAAAGAAAATATGCTGATTCTGGTTTTGTAGAAACTTTTCAAGACATGTTCTTGCATAAAAATATTTTTACAAAAGTTATGTATTATTAAGAGCAATATGAAACAAATAAAGCTGCTTCTTGTCGAATGATATACTTCAATGATTTTTTTTTTTTTTTTTTAATTTTTATTTTCTTGGGAAAATCACAATTGCGTCTCTTATATATATTTTTTAAAAAAATAAAATAAAATTTGTTACGACATAAAATTTCAGATATTACGAGCAAAATGATTATTTTCAATGAACTGTAAATCATTGTTACATTTATGTAAATAATTTGTATCAGTTATAATAATAGTTTCGCCAGTGTTTTGAAATTTAATTTTTGAATTGAATCCATAAAATCAATATCAGGAATATTTTTTAAAAAAATGTATCTTGATAAATTAAAGCTAATTTATAATCTGATATACAAAACGTCTGTTATTCGAATTTCAGTAGATACTTACTATTATTTCTATACAATATATTCCTAATAAATGGAATGTAAATTTGTAATAAATGGAATCCTCATTCTATCAAAAATTTGCTTTTAAAATCGATTTGCTTAAAATATGCTCATGTTAGATAATAATAACAACAACGACAAAATCGTATTCTAATTCTTTAATACAGTTATATCAAAATCGCACATGTCTAAATTGTGTAATTTTATCTATGCGTCATAAAATACATTTTTATTTAAAACTGCGTATATTACTGAAGCTGAATCGTAATCGTAGATAAGAGTCCTGATACTTAAAAAAATTTATCATTCGATAAATCTTTGTTATCAAAGATATTCCCTTTACCTGGATAACATGCATATTCTATTTTATGTTTATCTATTTTAGTTACATAAATGTTTATATCTCTTTGTCATACAACTCTAGAGGATTGTTATGGTTCTACATCCTACGTAAAAATCATATTATTAAAAATTTTTGTGTGAAGCCCCATCACAATTCCCAAGTTAAATGTATTAGATCTTATATTTGAGATTCGAGGTGTGGCTATTAAATAACGGGACTGAGGCTGTAAAACACTTTATTTTAATTTCATTCATATTTACTTATTTTCACCTTCAATATACATTCATTTTCTATCCCTACAACGTCCATGGAATCTTCCATTGTTCGAAACAGTGCTGGAAATTTTCTTCTGTTAGCTCCTGAAGGAAGCGTGCCGCTTTCTCTTCGACAGCTTCAACAGGCCCAAATCTTGTACATTTAAATACAAATTTCGCCTAAGGAAGCAGATAGAAGTACCATGGCGAAAGATACGATGAATATGGCGGGTGGTATTGTGACATTGGGATATTCGCGGTTTCTCTTCACTAACCTTGGAGACTTTTAATTAAGATTGATTACTTTTGCTAAACAACCTTTGCCCAACCAAAAATGAAACGTGAATATGCAGATAGAGAGCAGGTAGAAATGAAGTGAAGCGGGAGAGTTAGGAAATATATAAACTCCAATTGAAAGTCGCGATAGTGAGGCTGAAGGAGAAGGAAAAAGAAGTTGAAGGAGGAGTTGAAAACAGAGGTTGAAATAGGCGATTGGATTAACGTGTAGTTATTCCAGAGTGCTACATTTGTTCCAGAGTCTGAGTTGCAGTCGAGGAAGGCTTAATGGTAAGAGTCTGTTAGATTACTACTGGTGGGTTGAATTAGGGTAGTAGAATCCTTGCCCGGGAGAGCATAAATAATTGTTGTTATATTAATTAGAAGTTAATAAATTCCGTAAATATTGTTCTAGTGTCTCTTTGATTGACTTATTGTGTCTTAGTGTTTAATCATTGAATTTAACAAGAGGCACAAGAGGGCACAAGAGGCAGCCCGGAACGGGCAGGCTTTACAGTATAACTTTGGGATGCTGTATTTGGTTAGAAACCACTTGACAGACACTATGGGTTGTTGTCCTTCCACAATTCAGATAAATTTTTCCTTATTCTTTCACGAAGTTCAGAAAGAACGTGAAGGTAGTAATGTTGAATAATACTTTGACCTTCAGGAACCCAGTAAAAAAATCAATATTAAGTATCGAAAAAAATCCCATGAATACCGAAAAAAAAATTAATAATCATTGCTTTAAATTTTGATTTACTCATTCGAGCTTTTTTGAATCTCGGTGAAGAAGGGCTCTTCCAGTGCTTGGATTGACGCTTCGTTTTAGGATCATAAGTAAAAAAAAAACAACGGTTCCTTACACATTATTATCGTTCCCAGTAAGTTTGGGTCATTTTCAAAGGCATTCAAAGTTTAAGTATAAATATTTTTGCTAGCTTCTTGTTGTTCAAAAGTGAAAATTTTAGGCACACACTAATTCCTAACATCGGTAATATGGCAATTGCACGAATACTTAACCGACAGTCAGATCGAACCATATTACTGATTTTTTTTGATATTGTCATCCGGTTTTGACGTGGAAGGGCAATCCGAGCGTCAACCATGTTCAACGTCTTCTCGGCCAACCTAAAAAACGTTTAAACCACTCAAAAACACGTGTACACGATAAAAATTCATTACAATGCACTTCTTTCAATAAATTATAAGTTTTTGTAGCAGTTTTTCCAAGTTTCATGCGAAATTTCACAATTATTCGTTGCTCTATTGTTACACTTATCATTTTTTTGGTGAAATAAACAAATAACACTGATGCGAACGCAGCATACGGATTGGTTTACTGAAGCGAGAGATATTCTTTCCTATCGGTCACGGTTTTTGCGACTTCCTATAGTGAATATAGTATAGATTTAATTTAATTAGGTTGCGTGATGTAAAAAGAAATTGAGATTACTCCTTAACCAGTTCAGGATCATTATGAAATTTTATTTGCCCGAGATCAGATACACGGCAACAGGTTTTTAATCTACAAGCAGAGTGGTTCATTCACCACGTTTTTATCCAAATAATGCAGTTCGTCTAAAAGTTAAAAAGCATAATCCTAATTTAACTAAAAATATTAATATACAAAAATACAGAAATAAAATTAGCAACTGAAGTTTAGGAATGAACAATAATTATTTATATTAATGTTGTGTATCCATTGCATTTATTATTATACAATAACTAATTAATATTAATTTCAAAATGTTTTTGATCACTTTCTTAACTGTCTACAACAAAGTATGGCGAGACTCGTGCAGCCATCTAGTGAGGGAATGCTATCCTCACAGAGACACTGCATTCGAAAGAGAAGGCTTTGCGCTAAACAGCTGTCGGTCGCTGTAGTTAGGAGCATGCGTACTTTTTCTGTAGCAGCACAAGACTCGTTATTTAATTGCCGTACTTGGTATTTGGTCCAGTCTATAGGAGTAAAATATCAATAATATCAATATAATCGTGGTGTAAAAATTGCAAAATATTTCTTACGTTAAAAAGCCTTATTCCTATGTCAAAAATGTGTTTTATATGACCTTTAGAAGAAATTACTAAGTATGAGTTTCACTAAAAAAATTTATATTAATTATTTGCCAAAATTATCACTAAGACTGCATACTTTTAGTAACATCAAAATTTGCAACAAGACCAATTTCTTTATAATTAGGGAAATTATTGTTTACAGAAAGTGCAAGAAAGTCAAAGTACAAAAACTGAGGTTACAGCTTGTTTTATGAAAACTCAAGCATATATAGGAATTATTGGAATTAAAAAGTTCATTTGAATTATAGACCCTCCTTCTGATCACACGAGGCCTTCAGACAGACACAACAGTGATGAGACACAACTGGAAAAGTCTATATCAAGGCTAAGGCAATATAAATTTTTTGATGGTGCTATATCATATAGAAGCTTACCTCATGTAAACAGCATGTTTTTTTTTATAGCAAGCATATAATGCAATTTCCACAAACCCTTGATTAAAGTGAAAGAATATATATGAAAGTAACATACTTGAATATTAAAATTTGTATACATTTGATTTGCAACATTATAATCTATGATGATCATGTTTAAATCTTAATTTTACTGTACACTGGCTGTATTAAATTCAATTGCATTGTGATTGTCTAATATAAGGAAAATATTTTATAAACCGTTTTCTAAAATCTAATTCAATGCAATGTTGGGGGAATATCTGGATATTTCATATGTTCGTATTTATTTATTTTTTAGCATTTGTTTGAATTGTAAAGTAGTATTTGAAGGTGTGAATAAATTTACAAATATGTATTAATATTTTAATACAACATACTTATATATACTTTTAAATTTGTGCGTACTTGAAATGTGATATTGTCCATGATGCTTGATGTGCATTCTTTTTCAAAAATGTGCAAGGAAATGATTCTTAAATTTCATAATTTTTAAAGTTTAAAACTGAATAAAGAAATAGAATTTTATTTCTTAAATTTCATTAAAATCTTAATTTTAGATTAATCTGACTTAAAAGTATTGAATTCAAATGTATTTTGATTTTCAAATATCGAGAAAATGTTTTATTGTACTGTTGACTAAAGTCTAATTCAATGTGAATGTTGGAGGATTATCTAGGTTTTCCCTATGTTAATGTAATTTATTTAAAAAAAAAATTATTTTAATTTGAAAACTAATTTGATGTGTATTTTAGCACTCGTATATTCAGAACGTAATTTAGCAATAAATTTAGAACATAATATAATTCATATTTATTTATAACACACTACTTATAACATAGTGTAGTTATTATTCGAAACCAACTAAAGCATATTTATATTTACAGAATATAAAAAATAAGCTCCATAATAAAATAATATTCATCTTTAAAATATGCAATTAAATGAATGTACAAATAAAATATAAAAACTTCTCTCATAAATACTGTCAAAGAAAATCTCACACTCGGAACTCAAATAAATTTTTTATTACGGTTTCATCAAAAGCTCCAAAATACAACAAAAATTACACAGTAAAAATTTCAGTAAATAGGAAAAAGGTTAATTGCTTTAGCGAGCATTTATATCATAATTAGCACTTATTTTGTTTGACAATATTTACGAAATCCTACTAATTCTGAAAATATATTGCACATAATTAAATCCTTGAAATTATTCAATAGCAATTTTAAACCTACAAAAAGAGAAAAAAGAAAGGAAGTGCAATATTTACCAGGAGTATACCTGCGAAACGCGGAATTTTTTTTAAAGGAAAAACGCATGTTAATTTGAATAGAATGGTCAAAGCTATTTATCTGAAGTATGGGCCATTCGACACTATAATTTTTCCCCATCCTTCTAACAAAAGATGGATTCTGCGACGATAAAAACTTTCATTTTTTGATGCAAATTATGAATCAGCCCATTTTTCCACTTCGAAACTGCTAAGGGTTGCTCAGCCAGTCTATACACCATCGACTGGAACAAGTGATTGTTAGAAGGAGCAATAACTGGCGATTACGGTGGCTGATGTAGCACATCCCAATTCCATTCTTTTAAAAGTTCCTTGAAAACTTTTGTGGTATTGACCGACACATTGACAAGTAGTAAAATTACTCTTTCATGTCCTTGTATCAATTTCGGACGTTTAGTGTTCAATAAAGGATCCAAATTGATCATTTGTTGTCGGTAGCGGGTAGCATTAACCGGTTCACCAGGTTTGAGAAGTTAATAATAAGCAACACCCCTTTTGATGCCACTAAACATTCAACATTGTCTACCTTTCGAAGTGCTATGAGCTTGCAGTCGATTTTGATGGTTTGCCTGGATCAGCCTATGATATTCTTCGTTTAGAATTATTAAAATAAATTCATTTTTCATCATCTGTTATGATTCGATACATAACACTCTTCCCCTGATGTCTTTTCAGCAGAAGTCCGTTGGAGACTTTTCAGTTCTCTGTCTTCTCATCAAACCGTGACGTATCTATACTCATGGACAAAAAAATTAGCGCACCAAGAAGGAGTCGTCAAAATGAAACGAAATTTTACATATGTAATGATTACTTTGATATAAGTAAATGATTAGAAAATAAAAAAAAAGGATCATTTATTTCAGAGAAAAAGGCAAAAGAACGGGGGATTTAATACCCTGTAGCGCGAATGCAGGATGCGATACGATCGGGCATTGAGGCATACAAGTTCTGTATGATGTCTTGAGACATTTCGTTCCATATTCGCTGTAACCTTGCCTCTAGTTCGTTCAAACTCGTGGGATGCCCAACTCGCCGTTCCAAATGATCCCAGATATGCTCGATTGGAGACAAATCTTGGGATCGGGCAGGCCAAGGAAGGGAAGTAACAGTGCGGAGACAGTCTTGTGATACCCTGGCCGTGTGAGGCCGAGCATTGGCTTGTTGAAAAATGGCTCCTTTGAGCCGTTGCATGAGTGGAAACACATGTGGTTGCAGGATGTCATGGACATACCACTGGGCTATCATGGTGCCACGGATCAATACTAGGGGTGACCGTGTATTGTTGGCAATGGCACCTCATACCAACACACCAGCTGTGGGAGCGGTGTGTCGCTGTAAAGCAAAGGCAGGATTGAGGCGTTCATTACGGGGGTCTCCATACACGAACACGATTGTCCTCACTGCTGATATTGAATCTGGATTCGTCGCTAAAGACGACCTGGTTCCATTCCGCTGTAGTCCAGTTTCCACTGCACCACTCCAAACGGAAGCATCGATGGGTGGGCGTCAAGGGCAGCACACGTAATGGGCACCGCGATCCCAAAATGTCCTTTAGCCATGCGCCTTCGTATGGTTCGAGAAAACACGGGGGCCTTTAGTGAAGGTGCTACCTGTGCCTGGATGGCGGCCGATGAAGCAGTTGGCTGTAGGCGTGCATTTCTTACGATGTGGCGGTCTTCTTGACGAAAGGTCTGTCGAGGGCGTCCTGAGCTTGATCTTCGTGGGAATGATATCTCTCGGATCCACTGGTCCCAACACCTCCTCACAACACAATCAGAGAGGCCTAATTGACGAGCTACTCGCCCATCTGACCCCCCAGCTTCCATCATGCCGATGATTCTCCCCTTCTCAAACTGCGACAGGTGCTCATATTGTCTTCGAAAACGGCGTAATAGCATATCTACATCAGCTCTTCCTTTGTAAACGATTCAGCACACTCAAACAAGCTTTGGTTACCTGTTTTATACTCCATGGAGAACGACGCTAAACGCCCTCTACCGGTTATACATATTGCGCAATCCCGCTGCATTTCTAATCATTTACATATCTCCCCGACCTATACCTTCCTGTCAAGTTTCGTTACGATTCCGCAATTATTTCTTGGTGTGCTAATTTTTTTGTCCGTGAGTGTATTTTCCTTCTTTTCGAATTTTTCCTATCGCGTCCAAATGCTCACTAACACTCTTTTTTAGTCACATTCAATACTTCAGTCAACTGTGATTGAGTTTGAGGGGAGACAATGCTTGCAACACTGTATATTCAAATTTTTTCCAATGGTTTTCCCTTCGTCTTTCATATTAAATAACTAGTTCTGAATCTATTGAACCAACGTTCTCAAGTGTCTTGAGATGATACCTGTTTGTCGTAAACTTCTACAAGTATTCTATAAGTCTGAACAGTTTTCTTCAAAATTACTTAATGAGTCGAAACCTTTCGTAAATAGATTTTTTTTTGGCATAAGACTTTCAAAGCAGAAAAAGATTACATTTTTATACTATGAAATTTTTTTCGCAAGTATGATTTTATAGGTTAGGAATTGATAGATATGTTAAATCACCATGCATAAGAACTGCAGCACCACAAATAATAATATATAGAAGAGGATGTAGCCACATTGATCGGAAAAAGGAAATAAAGCGAATTTCGAAAAGCAATTAATGTGACTTCAGTATCAAAAAATAGCAATTACAATTTTTTTTTGTTTAAATAGTCGAAACCTGTTGAAGCAATTCTTCTTTGAGAATGAAAATCAGCTGTTTTAACAATATAAGAAATAATTTTTTTGACTGAATTTACTATTGATCAGTGTGATTAGTTTTTAGGTTACTGTTTTTTATATGCGGTGCTAGAAATTCAATTCATTTGAATGAATTAACTCAAGTGAGGAAAACTGCAGACAGAGATATAGTAAACACACACGTCGTCAGTGTCATTTTAAATCTATTTACATCGTAGGAAAATATTTACTGATACACATAAACTATATATTAACATATGAAATTAAAGCATTTAAAATGATAATACACCTTTCAATTGAAATATGATGTCAAGTGATTCCATTTTAAACTAGGACAACTCCTTTTAAGCAATCATGAAGCAACTTGTTATCTTCAAGTTTCAAATACCTTCCTTTTTATTAATTTCATAATTTATAATCATTTGCGAGAATTATAAAAAGGATAAAAACATTGTTGTTCTCTTCGGTAGTTTTACAGTTGTAAGCAAAAGTTAGAGATGTAGGTAGAAATGGGGTTATAAAGAACAACCTGTGCTTTCGAACCAGTTCATGTAAAACAGCAATGACACTCAAGTCAAAGGTCCCCCAGAAATCTGTTCTTTACTTTTCTGACTTCTTTATTTGCTTTTCTGAATTCGTTCTTTGCTTTTCTGAATTCGTTCTTTGCTTTTCTGAAATCTGTTCTTTGCTTTTCTGAATTGACTTTTCTGAAAGTCGTTTCCCCTTCTCTGATTCCGAAGTATATAACCATCTGCAACACGACATATTACATCCTCCTCACTCGGTAGCAGCTCTCGTATCGAAAGCAAACAAATATTCGCTGAAATCACCGGTGGACCAGATAAAGAATCTCCCTATCGACTTGCAGAGTAGTCTTTACTTTACGGGGTTGAAGATTTTCCCCTGCCAAATCCCGATTTCGAGTAATAAGATTGATCGCCAAGGAGTTGCCTTTGAGAAGAACTAGTTTGTAGTAACCTTGCGCAAGACGATCCGCTGGACAAATTCTCTGCGTAGTAATACACTGTTTTTTCTGGACATATACCGACGCATGCCAAGCGTCACACACCGATGCCCTCCTCCCTCAGATTTTCTCGGATAGAACCATTAACCAACGAGCTCATGGACGAATCTCCGATCGCACTCACTGCAGAGAAAATGCAATGAGAACAAAAGAACTAGGTTGAAAGGCTCCAGGGGAACTACAGTGAAGAAGGAAAAATCGTCTGAATAAACTCTTTCCGCATGGAGTAAAAAAACTAACATGTTTTAAGGAGAAAATCTTAAATTGGTCTTGTAACTAAAATACCTGTTTTGGTGCGTTTTATAGTTGAACTACCAAAGGAGAGGTAAAGATAAGGACAAATGATTTCAAATTGGAATGAATCACTCTGACCAGTAAGGAACGGGTTCTTTTGCCCGTTTCGTAATCGATTACTACACTCAAATGGAATCAAAAACTAAATTGTTTTCCATTAAACTGTACTTTTTTTTATTTTATTATTTTTAAACTTATGATCCATTTTTAAAATTCTATTATTTTTATTAGGTTTGAATAAGAAAACATAAAAAGTATATTTAAATTATTTTATTTAGCCTAAGAATAATTTATAAAGATTTTTTTTATGAAAACTTTCTCTTTATTTTGATTTTTGTTATTGTGTATTATGATAGGAAATAAGAGTAGAATATAAATTTAAATGTTAATTACATTTCATATATACCTTCAGTTATTTACTAAGGACATAGAAAGCATAAAAAGTATATTTAAATAATTTGATTTAGCCTAAGAATAATTTATAAAGATTTTTTTTTTATGAAAGCTTTCCCTTTATTTTGATTTTTGTTATTGTGTATTATGAAAGGAAATAAGAGTAGAATATAAATTTAAAAGTTAATTATATTTCATATATACCTTCAGTTATTTACTAAGGACATAGAAAATAATTAAACAAGTTTATGTACTTAGTACTTAATTTTTGCAGATACTACAAACTAATGTTAAACATATTTATATATTTTCTATGCTTTAGCAAGATTATAATATCTTATGCATTGATAATTAAATAAATTGAAGTTGAATTTTTAACTAGTTTTTTTTTTCAATAAAAATATATAATGCTATTGCATAAAATTCGCAATACACTATTTCATAAAAAAGTAATTTCAATTTTTTTTTCAATACCAGCATTTACTTTAATTAGCTAATTTATTTTAAACACACAAATATATAAGAAATACTTGAACTGAGAAATCAACAACAAAGAGACTTTATTTTTACTTTTTTGCTCATAAAATTCGAAATTTAGTAACAGTTTTATCAAAAACGGATTTTTTTTTTTCTGCTATTCAACAGATATGATTTTTTAAAATATGTCAAGTTAACATACATAGTAATTACATAGCATTAAATTCATTAGAATATTTTTGAGGTTTTGTTTGAGGAAAATCTGAAGGACAAGTGGGTCTAAGAGCAGGTTAAAGAACAGTTCTTTAAAAATGAACAGGAACAGGTAAGAACAAACAATTCATCCAAGAGAAAAGAAATTCTTATCCCAGGCAGAGGATTACTTTCATTCACTGCATCGCACTTGATTCCTTCATTCCTAGCATTCGCTGTTGGAGGAGGAGAGGTTTGAGAGGTTTTTGGATTTTAGGACGTAATTGTGATAAATTGCAGGGTGTGGGCTACCACAATTGCAGTTCCTAGCAGATATATGTGTAGGTCTTTTTCATAATTTGATTTCTTGATCGAGTTAAATTGCACTAATCTATCAAAACACAAAAACTATTTAAAAAGGAATGAAGGATATATATACTTAGTTTTAATCAATTATGGATTTTCTTGTTACTTTATTTTGATGCATCTATGTGAGAAAGGTATATTATCCAAATATCAGTAAATAAGAAGCACGTGATTAGGAAAAATATATTATCATGTGATTATAGTCAAATATCAAAACTTTCCATTCTTAAATATGTTATGGCAACGTTAAAACTCTTTTCCTGGCTGCACCGAAGAAATGATATGACAACTCATCAGATAGCTGTTATTATTCTAACATATTTATATTTTATATAGTTTTTCTAAGATAAATTTTCTTTTTATATTTGTTCTGATCATTAAGTACGTTGCACTTCATCATTTTAAGAGTTTTATTTTCTAAAACATCCTTTAAATTGTAGTTAATTTTATTTTTATTAGCAACAGGTGACAGTATGCATGTCTTCGAATATTTTATTTACATTTGTCATACTTGTAATTTTAGCTATTAATGATATATTTGTATGATTTTTCCGTGTTGTTTTTAGATAAGTTCTTTATGAATTGTTTCTTTTGTGTTAGTAAACGACATTTTGTCAAAATATTATGATTGTATTTACAAACGTAATTATAAAGAAATTCGTAAGTTAAGATTTTGGATGTTATTTTAAAAATCAACATCAATTGTATGTTGGTAATAGAGCATTTATCAATGTTATATTTAATCTGTATTTTTTTAGCTACAGAACATAATTTTCTTAATAAATAGTATATTAATATTTAAGAAATTGATTGGAATGAAATGTATTAGCTTTTATTAGCCTTTTGTATTTTATTTACAATTTTAAATTATAAAAATACTCTGGTCCATTGCTTATTATTTGAGTTGTAGAAATCTATCTTTATTAGAAGTTTAAATCCTTTTAAATATAATTCTATATCAGTGTATTGTTAAAATGAATTGTATTTAGCAATTTTTGAAAAAGCAAGAGGTAAAAAAATTAAACATTCATTATACTGTTATTGAGAATTAGCTTGGAACTGTTAATGTATGGTATTTTAATGCTACTATTTTTTTTTCCTCTTATGTGTAATTTGGAATAATTTCAAGCAGATGATAGGAATTTAAAATTTATGTGGTCATATACATCTGAAGTGTTCAAAATATGACTGCGTATTGTTATGTTTTATTATTAAAGATATTGTATTCCTTACTTTTAAAAATCAATTACATTTTAGTGTGCCATACAAATATAATCAATACATTTTTGTATTAAGAAACAAATAACATATTTTGAAAGAAGCTTCAAAATAGTTTATATATTTTCATTATGATGCTTAATAGTTTTGAAATAATGTTAATATCTTTGAAAATATTTTAGAATGTTAAATATATTTTAGAATGTTAAATATTTCTAAAATCTTTAGTCTTTTAATGCTTTTGTTTTGTGACGATCTTTGAATTGTGTAGCATAAGTAAATATATATATATATTTATATCTAATAACATGAATTTTTATATCTTTAATTATTGAATCCAATATTCTTATCTTAATATGCAATATTGTCATATTTCTTAGAAAATTTAAGAATTGATTTTTTAAAGGTAAAATATAATAATCTTACTCATTTTTTTTAACGTAATGTAATATTTTTTGATACATTATTTTGAAAATTAATATGATTCAATCTTTGATTGAATTTTTTTATTATTATAGACTTCGAATTTTAGCTCTAATTTCCTTTATGTATTAACATAAACATTTTATAAAATATTTTTTTTAGTTTAAAGAATCTTTTTATAAAACTGTTATGGAATAGAATGATCAATACTTTTAAAAATTAGGTAAAAATATTTAAATTTGTGTATGACATTAAATAATTTTAGTCAAATTTTAAATTAAATTTAGTTTTTGATTATTAGGAATGTAATATTGATATTTTAAAATTCATTATAGATACAAAAAATATACAAACTCTATGTTGTGTGTGGTAATTTTTTTTTTAATTATCCTTAAGAAATATCATGCATATAGTAATATTTTGTTATCTCCCAAGTGGTCATGGTTAAAATATCTCCAAAGTTAGCAACTTCATTAAATTGATTTAATTTACTCTATTCTTACAACAACTTTACATTCTGGAGAAAATAATCTCCTTAGATTGATCATTTTTGTGATTTATAATTAACATAGACTGAGGCACACAATATTAATATATTGATAATTCAACTTTTGTTACTTGACCATTCAAGTCATTTTTACTCTTAATAGTTAAAAGGCATGAGATTCCTTTTTTGATAAAATATTATTTTATTATTTGCATTTTCACTTTTTTCTTTTTGTTTCTCACATTTTAGATTTGGCATTTTTGCTCTTAATTAATGTTTGAAAGTCACTTGACCGTGGTTCAAAATTACGAGGTCCGTCGCCGATAGCCCTCGTGTTGCTTCTAGTGCGACGTTAATAAAAACTAAACTAAACTAATGTTTGAAAGTTTTTTTTCAATATGCTGTACTTATTTGAGTTGTAATGTTGTACAGTTTAAAGAAAGTCATGGGGGTTATAAAAATTCTAATAGTATAAGAATGTCATTCATCTGAAAATATAATTAAAGTAATTTTATTTGTGAAAATGTGTAGGTATGTTGAATTATTTACCTAAAGCTAGTTGAACTTTTATACTGAAAATAAGTAAAATACCAGAGATAATTTTTTACTCTTTTTAGAGAAGATATAATAAGTATGACTGATATTGTAAATATGATTAAATTGCATTAGGTTATGCAATGAATTCTTACATCCTCTGTAACAATTGAGAAAGTAAAGTATACTTGTATAAATCAATATAAAAGACTTAGAAGTTGTTCCAATCTTTTGGATAGTCAGTTTACATAGGTTCTGTTATTAACAATAAAAAAAACTATTTTATGTGTAAATAATTATTAATTCCTGATAATTGCGTGGTAAAATCGAATTTTTTCATTTATTGAAATATTAAATTTTGTAGATATTTCTTTCTGAATAATTGTTTGCCCATCTGCGTATAAAAAGGAACGAGTTGATTGATATTTGTTTTATGTAATATATATATATTAGTAACACACATGACTTCGTAAGCATTATATGTTGGATTGGAACTAAGTACATTAAAATATGTAATTATTATTTATTAGATTCAAAACTATGGCCAGTCCCCGAACAAGACGTGTTCTTCAAGAATTGAGAACCAAAGATGATAATAATGTAAGATTTTTACTTAATATGCTAATTAAAAATTTGATAAAAAATATTTTGAGTTTCCAGTACCTTTCTTTTTTGTGTAGGTTTTGATTATTAACTTTCAATTAAATGTTAAGTTATTTTAATTTTTTGTTTTTACTTTATATATATACATATTATATTTGTCAATTATAATGAATTCTTTCAAAGGGTAAAAATGTTGTTTAGCCTACATCCTTGGTGTAATTTTAGAAATTGCAATTTGACTATTTTTGAAATCTCTCTAATTGCATTAACTCTACAGAATGCTAAATGGAAGCATATGAAAAAAAATTCTACTAACCTATTTTGCTTGTGGATTTGCCAAATGTTTTAAAAACTTCATTATACTTTTCATAAATTGAGATTCATTCACTTCTACAAGTAACAAAAATAGATGCAAGACCTGTTATTGCTGTTATGTCACTTTCTGGCAAATCAAACTATATTCAAGTTATTACAATATATTCCCTTAAAATTTATGTACCTGTTGATTAATCTATGTCAGTATGAGTTTTTTAAAAATGTTCTCTAGCCCTTTACAAGAATGAAAATTATAATAGAATTTTAGAATAAATATGAATTTTAATAATTAGATTAGCTTGATGTTTTGATTGTATTGTCTAGGATCTCTTAAAAACCAATTTGGAGCTTTTCAAAATAAATTTAATGAAATTCACAATCAAAATAAAAATTTCATGTAGTAATTTATTAAAAGAAATTTCTTTAAAAGGTAAAATTTTAGTTTAATGTTTATTCATGTGTGCCAATGTAGGATTACCAAAAAGAAGCGTTAAGTAACAAGAAGGAAGATTACCAGTTTGGCCCTTTATCGTCAAAAACAAAAATTGGTCACAAAGCGGCATGCTAAAATAGGATGTACCCTTATAAACTTAAATAAAAAGTGCTAAACATTGTAGCTTGCTTGTTATAATAAAATGTTATAGCTTACTTTAAAATGGTGTATATTTGACTCCACAGTGTGCTAAATGAAAGAATCGGCAAAAAAGTTTCAATAACCTATTTTGCTGGTTGGTCTGAGAAATGTTTTAATCTTTGTTACTTTCATGAATTTAGATGTATCTATTTTTTCAAATTCTCCAAGTCTTCCAAGTTTCCAGCTATTATCGAAAAATTAAACAAATCTCTCATTCATAAAGATTACCTTTTTCCATACAATGCCATTCATATGAGAAAACACATCAAAAAATGCATCAAATTAAAATGCTTATTTCAATTTCTGAACTGGCAAAAGTTTCAAATGTTATGCAGATGCAAGTGCACCTCTCCTCTCCCTTCTGATTCGCTAAAAAAAAAATCTATTTGCCCTTCTACCCCAAAACAACGATGAGGACTTAACTAGTACAAATAAGTAAAAAGTTTAGGGTTATCATGAAAAAACAGTCATGCCTAAACAGTAAAGCTAGGCTTGTCCCATTTGGCAATTTATCTCCTACAAATATTTCTTTTGCCAAGGGTGTGTGCTAAACTCCATTTTGACATATAAATATATGTATACCAGTGGTGTTCATGCATTTATTCATTTGGATACATTTAGTTTTTTTATTTAGTGAATATTCATGTTTGTATTTCAATAAATACTATTTAACTATGCTTTTAAGAAGCAATTTAAGAATTGGAGGAGGCTGCAATCAAATGGACCCTTACCTTTCTTATTATTGACATGTGTTTTAAGGTTTTTGATGTTAAATACATTTATAAAATGTGTAATGTATATATATATGTATGTATATATGTGTATATACATATATATATATATGTATATATATATATGTATATATATATATGTTTGTATATATATATATGTTTTAAAATCTAGTACATGTAAAATCCTTCTCAATATTTTTCTCAATGTACCCTTTGATTAAGACCGTGAGTTATTTGAAATTTTGATCATGATTAAAGGAATGATATTACGAAATAGACGTAAAAAAAATGGCGAATTTTTTTTGATGTGTTGGAAGCTTTCATATGTAGTGATAAAGTAGTTTGAATGCAACAGAGAGAGAACTGTAATTTTTGATACAAATTTTACATGTTGAGCTAATAATTTCAAAATTAATTTTGAAATTGCCTATTAGAATCTTGAGATTATTTTGACAGAGATTCAATATCACTGGAATTTCTTAAGTAAGTGGACTTTTTTAAAAAGTGGAATTTCTTGTGTAAGTGGAATTCCTTAAAAAAAAGTGTAAGCTCTTACAAACACTCTTTTTATGATACAAATTTACATAAGAAAAATGTTTAGAATTAGCATTTAATGATAAAGACATCTGTAGTCTTAATATCAGAATCTTTAATAATACTCTTAGGATTTCACTATAGGAGTGGTTATTGAAAATTTTGAAGGAGTAATTATGATGAATAATAATTATTTTTCTAAATCTCATATATATTTATCTTGTTTTTAAAGAATTTCAACTATATTATAATCTTTTTAAACAAAAGAAGTTATTGGTATCATGCTGTGTAAAAGGCTGAAAAATTAGAATTTTTCAAAAAATATACTGGTGTATATCTCAAGGTTTTATCTGAAGATACACTTATTATTTATATAAAGCTATCACAATTTGCATCTTTGAAATTGCAATAGCTTTATAACAAGTATATCTGTAGATAAAAGTCATGTTCGCATTATTGTAACCACTCGTATAAAGCATTAAACAGTAATAGCTAAAAAAATTTTAAGCATTTAAGTAAGACATTTTTTTTAAAAAAATCCTTATTCAGAAATATTGTTTTTAGAAATGCATTTGAAATTTAATCATACTTTAAGGGCTTGTTGCAAAAAGACCTGTTTATGTCTTAAAATTTGTAAGTTTTTAAAAATTGTTTATTTCTTTCAATCTTGAAATTATATTGTTTATTTATTATTCTATTATTTTTAGAATTGTTTTGAATGTGGTTCTCATAATCCGCAGTGGGTAAGTGTTACATACGGGATATGGATATGTTTAGAATGTTCAGGCAAACATCGGGGACTTGGAGTACATATCAGGTACGTGGTTATATATATATGTTTGTTATATAATTCTGTGGTTCTAGTAAAAAATTTAAATTCTAATATATGAAGATTGTAGAAACTTGATTTTTTGAAATATTTCGATTGTAAAAATAATAATTCAATTCTTTTGCTGCCATTGGTATATTATGTTGAAATTTTTTTATTGCAATCATAAAGATATAAAATTGTAATAGGAATGTTGGTGCGAGAAGGATAATGCACAATCCTTCCACCTTTCCCATTTATAAAACTATTTTAAGCTTTTGAAAATCTTTCATTTATATTATAATTTCAGTTTGTGCACTCTGTAACAAAATGCATGCACTATCTCACCCTGTTAATATGGGGCAGGCACAGACCATGGTTATGGAACCATGAGTTAAGTAAACCATGGACCCCCATTAATGTGTTGTGTTTGGGGTTCATGGTTTCTAAACTGCTGGTTTAATGAATTACAAGTTAATCATTAATTTAAAGTGAGTGATAAGTTCTAACATCAATTTGAATTTTTTTGTATAATGAACATGCTATGCTGTTTGTACAATATATGTCAATTATCTGTTACTAAAAAATTATGGATATATAATAAAAGAATACTTAAAATATTTAAAAGAAATTGAATTTATAGTTTAATTAACCAATCTGTAATGGATGATTGCTTTTTATTGGCATTTTGTTTCTGCTTAAACTTGTGCATTGTAGATTTTGATTTGTTGCGCCCTAATCTGAAATCTGTTTTTTTTCCCTTCAAAATAACATAGTTATAGATTTGTTGCTTTGAGAGACTTAAAATGTGTGATTTGAATCTGTTTTGTTACATCTTCCTCTTTATCTGACTCGCTGCCAATAAATGATCAAAAATATTTTTTTTACAACAAAACTAAGTAATCTTTATAACTCTTAAAATTTGACCAATACAAAATGGTTGAACATACAGCTAATCTCGCTGGCTGCGAGATCTTGAAAATAATCTCTTACAATAACAAACATTCAAACTGAAACATTTCACTTTCTAAGGAATGATGATACATTAAATAAAACAGAAAGGGGATAAAAGGTATTGATGCCCGTTCTTAGCAAGAAATCTTGTTATCTGAACAAAAGATTAATCTGAATTTCACATAAAAAGGTAAAGAATTATGATGTCACTATATATAGAAGTGATATCTCAAGTAATTAATTGCTTATTGAGAGAGCTATAGTAAAACCTTGTGTAAAGCAACACTTGCATTTCACTGAAAGGCATGTTAATGGGGTCAGGCTGTATATTATATTTTAAAAATGGTTTCTTTGGAATTGTTTTATCATTGTATGGTACTAATGAGAATTGTCTTTATGATAATGCAATTTACATTTATTTTCAAAATGTGCCAAATAATATTTTTATAATCCTAAATGAAACTCAAACCACATAAAGAATAGGGAAATTAAATTATCTTTACTGGGTGAAGGAACAATTATAGAGTGAGTTAAAGATGAAGATATATATATAATTCGAGATGTTATGTCTGGTATTTTGGACAGACAGGTGTGGTTAACATGTTTGCTATTATCGAATCCACTATCCTACGTATCAAATTTTTTGATAACCTGGGAAACACCTAAAAATTAATGAACCAAATAATCTTGTACGTCTAAATATTTGCACACAATTACCTGTAAGTATTATATCATTAATGTAACAATACAGTGTTACTTGACCGTTGCAAGTACATACATAATCTTAAAATAATATAACTTTCAATTTTACTACTCTAGCTAAGATAGTGACTTTTTTCTTCTATTTTTATGCCTGTATTATACTTTATTTATTATTTATTAAATTCTTTATTATATATATTTTTTAAATACTTGTTGCTTTCCCCAATTCTTACGTACCTTAAATTAAATTAATTCTCTCCTTATATAGAAAAGATATTTTTTTCTTAAGTATTTGGTTATGTAATCTCTATACATTTCATATTCCTTTGTATAGTTTTGTAAGATCAGTTTCTATGGACAAATGGAAAGATTTGGAATTGGAGAAAATGAAAGCTGGTGGAAACAGAAAAGCAAAGCAATTTCTTGAAAGTCAACCTGATTATAATTCGAAACTTCCTTTGTCAGATAAATACAATACACGAGCTGCTGCATTATACCGAGATAAGGTAAAGTAAATATTAAATAAAGTAAATCTTTATCCCTTATTATATTCTTTTCTATTCTGTAATAATATGTGTGAATAGTAAGCTAATCGTTTCTTATTTTTGCTGTCTAATTTTTAAATCTGCATACAGATTATTGTACATCACATTAATGTTACCTAAATATATCTATCTTAGAATATTAAGACTTATAAATAAGCATTTTTGTAAATCTTGCTTTTGTGTGGGTAATTGTGTCGGATCACATTACATCTTGTGTGATTTAAATGTACAATTGTTAGTTGGTATTATTTGGCTAGCAGTCATTCTCTCCTGTATTCTTATTTCAAAATTTTGTTTGACAATTGCTCACTGTGAAATAGATTAAAATATTTTTTTTATAATAAATGCATTTTTTTTAAATGATTCACTGACTTCCCTTCCCCCTAGATTGTAAAGAAACCTTAATTATATGTTTCTCTTTAGAAAAATAATTATTGACATTTGAAATAAAAATATGTTTGATTACTTGTATTTATTATACACTTAACTCATTTTAAATTGTATATTATTTTTACATCATTTGTTAAAAGTGGAAAAAAAATTGTTTCATTAGGGCTATACCTTTTTTTTTGGAACATTACTTACGTAGAATATAAGTAAAAATATTAATAGTTTTTACTATTATATAGAAATTATTACAAATTGAGAGAATAATTGAGAATTTTTACAAATGAGAAAATGCTTTTGAAAAACTTCAATTAATTTTTAATTTTGAAATTGAGAATGTTCTTTTATTGCAGATCAATACTGAAGCCCAAGGAAAATCATGGTCAATTGAAACATCTTCGGCAAAAAATTATTCTTCAACCAGCATTTCGAAAAGCTCATCTAGTGGTAGCTTGAGATCTTCTCACAATTCTAATAATTTTTCTGGATCACATTATCAAAGCGATGATTGGGATAATTTTAATTCTGGTGGCTATCAAAGGTACAGTTTATTAAGTTAAAACTTGCAAATTTTCTAATAACTTGTAATTTTAAAACATTTCACTTTTTTATTCACTAGTTTCAAAAGTCAAAATATTCATATATTAAATTATAATTGTGTCTGACTCTGATATTATCTCTATTCACTTGAAATATAAGTAGATATGATACTTTATATTATCTTTTATTCTTTCTTATGAATAGTGCTACTCCTGATAAAAGTGTATCATACCAAAGGGATGCTTTTTTTAATAGGAAGCAAGAAGAAAATTTTAATAGACCCGAGTAAGTTGTTCTATGTGCTTAAGTTTATATACATTTTTTTTAGTTTTATGAGGCTGAAAGCTCTTATAATTTCCTTGAATTATGAACACATATACATACATATTCAAATTGCATCAAGTATTCCAAAATTATTTTTTTGCACTGAAATAAATAATCTAGAAGTACATGTCCTCTTGCTCTAAAAGTCTTATGTGCATCATTATTCCTTGTTTTGTGGAAATGTTTTGTACAATTTTGTGTTAACAGCTTTCATTGCTAAAGCCTGTACATGTAAGCTAGAATTATAAAGGAAAACATTGGTTTGTTTGTAAGCAGGTTTCTCGTATTGTAACATTAAATTTTTGTTGTTGTATATTTTATGATCTTGAATTAAATGTTTTTAATGTCTTTAATTGATAACTATGTGAAAATCTGAATTATGCTAGGAAATGAGATAATTTCTGAGTTAATCTGTTTAATTAAATTATTGATTTTATATTTTGATTTTTTTGTTTTGTTTTCAAAGAGAAAACAATAAAAAAAAAAGAGAGAGAGAGAGAGAAAATGTACATTATTTTACAGAGATCTAAATATCTTGTAGAAGTGTATAAGAAAAGTAACTTAACTGTTGCATTTTTTATTATTTGGTACATAGTCTTTAGTGTTATCTGCAACTATTCTTTGAAAAAACTTTGAAATATTTTTTTCTAGATTTTTTTTTCAATTCATTTTACTATATTTCTATAAATATATCTTACCTTCATTTTCAAATTTAAATCGTGGTTAAAGTAAAATATTCATATTGCTAATCATTAATTTTGTTTTGAAAGAATATATAGAAATTTCAATTTTTATTTAGGGTTGTAGTAAATATCTATATTAATTTTTTTATGTTTGAAATGATTTGAAAATATATCTTTTTTTTTTTTTTTTTTTCTCTGCTAGTAATATTCCTCCTAATCAAGGTGGTAGATACACAGGCTTTGGTTACCAAATGGCTCCACCTCCTAGGAGCCAATCTCAAGAGCTAATGGATGGAGCTTGGTCTTCTTTATCTTCGGTAAAGTATTCAGTCATATTAATTTGTGTTTGTAAACTTCTGGATCTCAAGATATATTTTGTATTGATATAATAAAATTAAAATGTTAATTTTTTTTTTTTTTAATCTTTGAATGTTAAGATTCAATTGATATAGTATCTGTTTCTCATTTATTAAGTTTTTTCTGTGTTTTATTTCCTTTATGCTTTATTTTTTTACTAATCAAAGGATGTGCAATATAATGTTAACATTATAATATAGTTAAAATGAAGTTGAATGTTTTAAGAAAAGAAGTAACAGGTTTAAGTGAAAGAATATAATTTCTTAGAGAAGAAATAAATTTTTTAAGAAAGTTTATTTTAATAAAGAAATATGATTTTTTTTTATTATCTCTGAGTAATTGCAAACTGATTTATCCAAATGTCATTTTAAACTGACAGGGTTTGAATTAAAATTTTTGAAAGCATGCTAAATCTCATTAACTGATACAAAATCCTCCTAGAAAGAACCCTGTATTAAATGATAGTGTCATTTTAGGTGAATTTTTGGACGATTATGAGTTTTAAAAGCATTTAATTTGTCATATCTCAATTTAATTGTAACAATTTGTTTACACCTCTCTATTATCGTATAATAAAATTTCTTGCTTTGATTTTTTTTTCAGATGCATCTTATTTTTAATCTATAATACACTTAAAATGTTTTTGAAAAACATTAAATTTAATTTGAAACACTTGCTTCATGAATCAGCAGACTGCATAATAAGTGTAATTTCACTAAAATTAAAAGCATAATATAAATGTAATAATGTTACAGAACTAAAATGAAGTAACTATAATGTCACTTTTGCTCATTTCATATAGCTTTAGAATGGTATAGATTCAAACCAAAAAATTTCTTAGTTGTAGACCAAATCATTATTTTTGTTTTCGAAAACTTTATTTATTATTATTTTTTTTAATGAATATTTTTATCAGAGCTGTACATTAAAGAATTATGAAGCTAATTGTACATGAAATTTATTTAAGGAGGTTTTTCATAAATATTTGCACAATACTATAATATATGGATGAAACTTTAGTTGTGTGTGTTCATAATTAATGGAGAATATTTTACATCATTATTAAGACTGTGTATTGTACTCTCTCTCCTCCACCCGTCTGTTACTTTTATATTTAAAAACATATATATATTGGTAATTTTAGGGTTGGTCTACATTTGCTTCAGGAGCCTCCAAAATTGCTTTCAAAGCATCTGAAAATGTAAGTTTTGTTTCTTTTAATTTCTTAGATAAATAATGGCTAGATTTGTATTTAAGTAGCTTTTATTTAATCAAATTTATAAATATATTATTATTTTCTCCCCATTTTGTTTCAGGCTGTAAAATTGGGTAGTATAGCTTCTCAAAAAGTCTTAGAAATATCTGAAACAATGAATGAAAAGGTATTTTTTATGTCTAAGAATTCTTTGGCTTTTTAATCTTAATGGTTTAGTTATTTATTTTTTTTCTTTTACTTTGATTGTTCCTTTTTTTAATATTTTGATTTATTTATTATTTTCTGTATTTATCAGCATGTGAGCATGGTTTATTTTTCTGTTGTGATTACAAATAGGTTAAAGATGGCAACTTAGTTGAGGATTTACAGACACAAGTCACTAGTATAGGTAGTAAGGTAAGAAGTACAAGTTATTTAATTTTTAAATATTAAAGTAAAAGAATTTGTTTCATTTTTTTTATTGCATGCAAGATATTTTTATGCATTTTGTTAAATCATGCTTATGAATTCATAGCATTTTTGTTCAATTGATGTTTATATTATGTAATTCATTATTTCATAATTCTTCACTTATGTATATTCAAATACAACTGATATTATTTTTTTAATTTATAATTTATATTGAAATAAAATGTTCTGACTTTGGAGTTTTCCTCATTATTAATAAACTTTTGTTTTAATTTTTTTTATTATTATAATTTATCAAACTTATATGTATTACCATAGGAAATTTTTAGAAATTTGAATTCAAAATTTTAAGCGTTTGGAGGCAATATACAAAATATTTGCTCCAAAAAATTCCCAGTGATTTTATCTAGATTGAAATTTATTAAAATTTTTACTGTGTCTGCTAAAGACATATGTAAAAAATGTCTAAATTTTATTGTTTAAAATATATTTTGTATAAATTTGAATGTGAATTAAAATAATAAAAAAATATATTCTTGACAAAATAAGATATAAATTAATAAAGGCAGATTAATAGATAACTTATTTTGTTCATATATAATTACACTAGTGATGCATATATTGTGGAAGCTTTTCAAAAAGGTTATTTTTGTATTTTGATGGCTCATAACACTATGTTTTTGGAGTAATACTTTGAAATTATCTATGAACAGAAAGGCTATTTATTTAATTATGTAATGCAATAACTTTCATATAGAAATTTTCATTAGAACAGCATTTATGTAGAAGAAAATTGAAACATATAGAAAAAATTAAAAATGCTTAATGCCATGTGAGTTAATACTTAGTCAGTTAATATTTAGCCTCATTTACGGCCTGATAACGCCTTCCTAAGAAATGGATCAAGTTTTTTTTTATTAAATTCTGCAGCTGTTATAATGTAAAACTGCAATTGAATTATTGCATCTATTCATTCAGTTTTGTTTTTGGGCTAACTTTGACTATTAAGTTTCTTTAGTCAACTTTATTGAATTTTGATCAGACTAGAGTATTGGCTATACATAGCATTAAGACCTGTAGCCTGTTCCAAAAAGATATTGCATTCAACTTCACATGGCATTCTGTCATTTTATTTTGTATACACCAAGATTTTTTTTTCTGTCGTTTTGGTATATTCTCTTAATTTTCCAAACATCACTTTTTCTTCCTTTTCAAAAATTTAAAAATGTCACCTTTGGTTATGTTTGGACTAATATGTCTTTCAATATCTTTATAACTGTGGTATTGTTCTGATAACTATTACTTTATATTGCTTTCTTGGGACTAATCACCTCTTGTGCCATTTAATTACATTATGTTTAAAATATCACTAAGGGTGAAAATCTTTTTATTAGTTCAAATATTTAAATAACATAACAAATCAACGAACTTGGTAACAATCACCTAATGTACTGACAGAGCTCTACATCATGCTTAACTCTTTGCTAAAAGAAAATGACACCTGATTTACTCTTAAGACTTTCTTACTAACTGTATTCAAATGAAAGGAAAAATACCTAAGCAAAACTGTGCCTCCTTTTTCTGGTTATTTGGTTATAATAGAGATAATTTACTGTATTTCTTTAGATTTTTTTATTAATTCCATTAGTATATAATTTTATGGTATTACTTTAAAAAAAGTAGAATTATGAACCATCATATTTCAAAAATACTTTTTTGTTAGGGTTTCCACAATTTTGACCACTAGTGTACATCTAAGATAATGTTATATCTTAACACATAGTTTTAGATATAATATTTTAGTTTTGAATTAAATGAATTTTTTTTGCTCTAATTTTTATAGGTAGCTGATGTAGGGAAAAAAGGCTGGAATGATTTATCTTCAATGTTCAATCAGAAAGTAACTTTAGAAAAAGCCGAGGGAGCACCAACTGAGAAGTCATCTTTATTGGGATTAGGTAGCCCTAGTAACATGAGGTAAGAATTTTTGAAAAAGTTTGCATCGTTTTTGTTCTTGTCATATTGTAATTTTTAAGAATTAAAAATCTTTTCAATTTGTTTATATTATTACTAATTTATACTTCCCATTGGAAAAATGATTACTTCCTTTGATAAAAGTTAAATTGTTTCGAAAACCTGAAAGTCGAAAAAAAGTTTGACTAAAATGTAGGTTCAAATCAAATATTTAATTTCATAATGAAAATTTCAGGAGTTTGAAAATGTTTTTGGAATCCCCTTTTTCCAAATACAAAAAATTCTATAGCATGTCATATAATTTATATTTTGTACTGAAATCAAAGCAATTATGTTTCTCTGTAAGTGGGGAAATTTTTTCAATTTTACTGAACTAATAAAATTACTCTATTATTATACAAGATTCTTAAAAAATATCAAAATGTATCTGAAGTACAAACTCATATTTATAAGTTTGCTTATGTTAATGACATAAAATTTCTTAACTGCATTGAGTAATTGAATTTTCATAACTCTTCTCATATGTCTTATATACTGACAACACTGAACTTTTTTTCCTTTGTAAAAAAAGTCTAATATAGTTTTATATTTACCTATTAAAGTGAAATTTATTTAAAAGTACATTGATTTTCATTTTGTTTCAAGTCTTAAAATTTGTCAGCATTTTTAATGATTTTTTTTTTCTGATAAATTTCTCTGAATTGTATTAGATTAACCATTTGAAAGTATTGATTTTGTTTTCAGTCTGTTTTTATATCAACAAATGAAAAGCAGAATTCATTGCATTTGATCTTATCTTAAATAAACTTATTTGAATTTTTACATGTACTTCTGAAACATTTTGCTATAAAAATTATATGCATAATAACATTTAAATAATTATATATATATATATATATATTTAAAATATACACATTAAATCCAATAATTTTTTTCCCCAACAACTTTAATTTTAAAATTTTATCAAATCTTATTCATCAATTTATTTTTTGTCATAAAATTTTCAAAGCTCATGATTAGCTAGCAAGTGATAATGTGATCTTCAACACCACCACCAGAAGTTAAAACACCTTAATAACTAACCGGACAGGGAGTCTCCTTTCAATCTAGTTGATAACGCTTCTGGCACCAAGGTCAACTGTGTTCCCCTGCCATTGGATAGAAAAACATGCACAATGTGGTGGGAAGAAAACATCTCCCTCCTAAATGGTGACCCATTACTCGAACATTAGATGGCAGCACAACTAGGAACTGCTGGTTGCTTATGTCCTTGATGCAAATAACTTCCTCTGTGTGTCTAACTAAGAACTGCACATAAATCGCAACTTTGTGATATACCAACTACAGCGCATGCATCAAAGTGACCCACCACTCCACTAGATATAGCTCATGACATTAAATGTTAATAGTCCAACAGGGAGGGGATGTGTATCAGTAGCAGTTGTGGCAAGAAAAGCAACTTATTTCAAATACTGTTCAAAATGCTCCTCTTTCCATCATCATGATTATACTAGTAGTGGAATATGCAGCGGTTCTCTTCAACAGTCCAGAAAGGCAAATGCCAAAATAATCAGCTTGACAGGAGCGCCTTTTGGTCTGGTTGCTAAGTACACTGTGAAAAGGGACTGGACAGCTTTTCTTTATTCCCAATGGTGAAGGGTTCAAAACGCTGTTGGCACTCAAGGCCATGTGCCAGCCCCCCCCTTCCCGCTATAGGATAGAAAAACATCTTCCAATGTGGTGGGGAAAACATCACCTCACTGAATAATTAATTCAATGTAACTTTTATAAAAAAAATTTTTGTTTCTTGTTTCTCACTTCATTAAAATGTGGGTGGGTGTTTGAAGGTCAGCCTGGTGGCTAGTGATTCACAGATTCAGGGCTCTTTTGCATTTTAGATGTACTCATTCATGCTGTTAATGAATTTGGTAATCATATCCCTTATAGTGTAAAATGAGGAGAATAATAACTGTCATTAATTGTAGCTGATATTTGCTAATTATTTACTGTCTCAGTGTCAATTGAGAGCAATATTAGTATTAATAAATTTATTTATAAATCTATTAAAGGATATATTTATTATGTTGCCGAATAGTTTTTATAAGATTTTTATTCCCCCAGCTCTCCAACTCAAGGTGCTGTATCAGGCAATGATTGGCAAGGTGAAGATTGGAAATGGTCAAATGAACAATCACATTCTTCAAAATATCACTCAAAAAATGATGGATCACCTTCTCCCAAGCATTCCAAAAGTCGATCTTCTAAAAATACTCCAACATCTCCAGAGAGTAAGAAAATGCTTGAAGGAGATAATCTTATTGACTTTGGCAATAGTGATGAATATAACAGAAAGCCAGAGAAAGAAAATAAAAAGTCATCAGATTGGGACAATAATTGGGAAGATTCTTGGGATCCCTTAGATAAAAAATCTTCTGGTAAAGGAGGATATCAAAGGATAGGATCAAAAAATGAATAATGTTTTTTAGTGTTAACTGAATTTCTGTCCTTATTTGTTTTTACTGAGATATAAAGTGTTGGATCTGTGGAAATTTAATGTAATTTAATAGTATGAGAAAAAGCTCATAATAAAAAGTTTTTTTTTTAAATGTAAATAGCTGAAAATTAAAAGTTGTGTTAGATTATTTATCCATCACATTTTTTGTGGATCACACATACATTTTTAAGATAAAAAAAAAGTATTTTATATGCTCAATTTCTGAAGGCATCTAAACATAGAAATTTTTTGTTTCATTCGGATTTATTTTATTTGAATTAAAGCTGTTTTTATGATATATTTAAAGCAGTAATTGAATTTCAAATGAAATATATAAGAAAAGCAGTATATATGTACTATATGTATCCCCATGCTTTATGTATACATTTTATTTGCAAATAAACTGCTTTAAAGATATTATTTTTCAGATTTTCTCTGCTTGTAAGATTTTTTATTTGTTTAATGATTTTATTGGATTCAGTATATTCTGTTCATATGTTATAAAGGAGAATGTAAGCACATTGAATTTCTCGTATCACAAGTTCTTAACTTACTAATGGAAATTATTGGTGTTTTATTATTTTTTTAAAGGTAGATATATTACTAAAAATTAGGTAATGTATATAAATATATATATTCTTGTTATTAAATGTTTATCAGTGAGATAATTTATGATAAAAGTGCCTGTTAATCCTAATTAAAGCGGAATTATATCGTTTGTGAAAAAATTACTTTGCTATTAGAATTTCGTAGTATTCAAATATATATTTTCAAATATTCTTTGTAAAAAATTGTGAGTAAACAATTGATTCTTGTCAAAAGTTTTCATAAAACTTTTTGAATATTTTATTCATGAACAATTTAAATAAGTCAACAGGTTTTGTAATTAAAATATATGTATATTAGATTTATTTTAATGCAACTGTTTAAAGCATTATTTTACAAAAAATTCAATATCTGTAAGATTAAATATTGATTATTTTTTATTTTTAAGACATTAAATGTTTCTATATTTGAATGTGTAGTATTAGATAAGTATTTTAAATC
This sequence comes from Nephila pilipes, assembly GCA_019974015.1. NCBI lineage: Eukaryota > Metazoa > Arthropoda > Arachnida > Araneae > Nephilidae > Nephila > Nephila pilipes. Next base: position 53,535 of record BMAW01033493.1, on the reverse strand, counting down.
TATCTGAAATCCATACACTATCACATTATGAAGATACTATGTAACTGAACTTGTTACATGAATATCATGAATTCAAAGTTGAGTAATTTAGTAAAGTTCATTTTAGAAGTATTTTTGTATGGTATAGAGCATGTGTGTGTAAAAAAGGAGATTGCTATCTATTCAATATGTAATTATTTTTAATTTTTAAAAAGTTTATCTTTTGTTTTAAATATCTAATTCAATGAAATTTTATTACTTGAATTTATCTAATTTTTATTTTAATGTTTGAGTAAAGTGTTGTTGCAAAGCTTAATGTAAAGCAATCCGTTTTCTTATTGGAATGATGTAATGTACAGTTTTCATTATTTATATTGCTGAAAACTCTGTGTATTATGGTTTTTAGCTTTTGTATTTTTAGATTTCACTTGAAGCTAGTTAACTTTCTTTTTCTTGTGCAGCTTTAGCTTATTGTTCTATAGTATTGAATGCTAAAAATGTATGTATTGTTATTTAATCATATTAGCTATTAATAAATTACAACTAATATCAATGGGAAATATTTTCAAAGATAAAAACAATAATGAAAACTAAAATACAGTATGTTTTCTGAATCTAAAAGTTTGCCAGTGAAAAAGAATTATGTATATATTTCTTTTGTTGAACAGACAGAGAAAAAAATGTGTGATTGTCAAATTCGTGAGATTTAATGGAAATCTGATTTTTGCTGTATCAAAAAAAGTGTAATATTCATTTCAGTTGTAATATTTTTGATAAGTTATTGCAATGTAATCAGTTGTAATTTTAAAAATATTTAAATTTTTACGTATTGAAAAAAAAAATTATGTGTATTTTCAATGTAGTATTTTTGTTTATACAAGAACATTTCCATTTTGTTTATAATAGTCATAATTTGTGTATAAAATTATAATTTGGCATGCATTATTTTGGCAGAGCTTCTCTTGGATGTGATATGGTAATAAGTTATTGGTATTTTGTAACTAATATGTCATAGAAGGGCAGATTATGTAATTTATATTTGTTATAATTTGTCATTCATAACTAATGAACTGTTTTAAAATATTTTACTTGGAATGATACCATTTTATAGATTTTTACATTTCTATTTATATTCACTCATAATTTTAAATTATTTTTAATTTTTTCTTTTTCTTTTGTGGTTTTTTTTATGCAGAATGAAAGTATTTTTTATAGTGTGTATATATTGAAGAGGATGTATGAAAGATTTATTATAGCATATAAATTTTTCAGTTTTGAAATTTCTTTGCTTTAAGTAAAAAATAAGGGTAATAAGTGCAACGTTAAGAATAAATTTGTTTTAAATAATAAAAAGAACCCAAAACTATCACATTTGTCATAAATATTGGTTTTTTTTATTTAGTGACTTAATCCATTTAGATAAGTCTTTCGAAAAATAAATTTAAAAGTTTCGAAGTATTATCGATACGTTGCTGTATTATTCAGTACTTAAATTCTGTTGCATTTAATACATCTGTGATGGTCTATCTGCACTTGCGAAAATGGTTTTATGAAATATTGCTCATGTGTTAAGAATTCAAGAAGAATCATTTTGGTTTTTTTGACCTTTAAATGTTTATAAGAAATTGCTCATGTATGCATTTATGTAATGAATTGAAACTGTAAATCATGTTTATTTTAAGTCAGTGACGTGAAAAGGATGCCAAATGTGTATTGTGTACATTGTTAATTTTCTTGATTTTGAAATGAACTGAAATATTTATTGGTCACAAAGTGTATTGATTCTGAATAAATGTTTTTTGTGACATTTGTTTCCAACTTGTGCTAGTAATAGAAGTAATGAAATAATTTCATGAATTTATTCCCAAAGAGAGGAAAATAATCTTGCAACTCAAATATTAATTTTTTATTTATCCATATTTATGATTATTTTCACAAGAATTAGTAGAAATTCTTAAATCTGCAAATGCAACCGTACTGTCTCCATAATTTTGAACTTTAGTATCAGCTTCAAAATAGAACTGAAATTACAAAAATTTGTATATTAAAGCTATAGTATTTTTAAATATTTATTATAGTTAAACATTAATGTATTTTGTTTAAAAATTTTTTTGTTTCTTGATAAACCAAAAAACAGTTGATAATTTCTTTCTTCATTCAAGTAATTTTCTTTACAATTGTCTCCACTTATGGTCAAAAATAAAATCTAATACAACTCTTCAGAAGTATGTATATTTTTCAGGTTCATAACTTTCCCACTATTATGACTTCATTTATGTATAAAATGTTGAATTATTTTAGTATACAATTTATTTCTTAGTTAAGTTTTCATTCTCATATTTCTTTTGCATTCAGATGTAGAAAATGAGAAACCCATTTTGCATTAAAATGGATAGTCACAAATTTTTTAATGTTTCTAGATTTGAAATCTACAATTTAATAAATGAATGTGTCATAACCAATTGAATTAATCGTAATAGAAAAGTATTTTTATCAATGAAGATTTATGCGAAGTTTATATTTAATTCTATAATATTTGGTGAAGACAACCTTCAAACTTTCATGTGAATTAAAATATCCTTTTATTGGATTAGACATTTTTTTTTTTTTGATAACTTAGCAAGTATTCAAGATTATTGTGCAACGTTCTCTGTTTATAAAAAAAAATGTGTATTGGTCAAGGTTTAAAAAAATATTTCTTGGCATTATGAAAAATTTAACAGTGCTAACAAAATGCGAATGAATCCTAGATTATTCTGTAATTAAAATATGCTTGTTATACTCTTTATTGCCTAATTTTATGAGAAAGATACTTCATTTTATTTTCAATGGTTGATTATTAATTTTCTTCACATATCAAGAAAAAAGTTGTCTTGGTAGGAGTCCATTAGGTAAAGTTTGGCTTGTGGATTGCTGGCTCTGTGTTACATGCTACTAATGGAAGCTCATGTACATTAGAGATCTCAAAATCGCTTGGGATGATGTGGAATTTAAGAGTAAGATAGGAGTTATTCTTTATTGTTGTGAAGTATATTGCCAATAGTTGTTTGGAAGAGATATTAATAATTCAAATGAAATGTAATTGAACCTTATGTGCTTCGGTACGGACACTTTAAGAGAGAAATACTATGTATCGTCCTCTTGTTGCTGCAATATTGTCTGACAAAACTCATTGCCTGTTGTGCAAATTAATGTGAAGTTTATGAAATGGAATGGGTCACGGCAGCCTGGTTGCTTAGAACATCTGAATAGAGGCTCAATTCCTCTGAAGACTGGTTTGGCATAACAAGGTTTACCATTTGACTGTGGCTCCATAATTGAGATCTGTTCCAAGACTGGAATTCTTAATCAAGTGCTATGGACTCCATTTGAATCCACAAGTTAACATAATAATGAAAATTTTCTTTTTTATATGAAATAAATATTATTGCAATAAATAACAGTAGTTTTATAGATGTTTATATATCAGCAAGGATATCATTTTATTCAAGATAAAACAAGAACAAACTTTACATTGTATGTGTTTATCCGACGTGTATTTATTCCGCAAATTAAATATTGCTTGATACATACATATATTTAAGTGGGTTTGCATATTCGTGTACTTCAAAATATTAATTATTACTTATATATTATTTAGCATGCTAAAAAGCAAACATTTTATGTATTACTGTTTTTTTATATATAAAACCGGCTTATTTCCTTACTAAAAGTTGTATATGTGTATTTTACACCTATACATAAAGGAAAGGCTGTGAAAAATTGTTTGTCCATTTAAGGAAAGATATTTGGTATTCATCTTTTTTGCAAAGGAGTTAGGGAAATTAGACTTAAGATCCCTTGCTCTAGAACATGCCTGTCCAACCGAAAAAAACTTTACGGGCCACTTGGAAAATGCATTTTATTCCTGGGTGTCACATATATTTTTGTGCGTGTGATGAATTTGGTTTTTCACCTTTTAAATTTTGGCTCTTTTAATGCCAATTCAAATTCTCATGGTAACAACCCGCCATGTAGCCGGGCATGATGCTCATAAAAATCTGTCTTGGCCCAAAGTCCTCCCGAAGGTGTGGTGTGGAAGAGGAGGAGTGCCAGCTCAGGTGTCGTCCTCGTCACTTGACCGAGATACAAAATTACGAGGTCCGTCGCCAATAGCCCTCGTGTTGCTTCTATTGCGACGTTAATAAAAACTAAATAAGTAAATGTAGTTCACTTCATTTATTTGCGGAAACTATCATCGGGGAAAGAATGTGGGCCCGCTGAAAAAACGTGGAATTTATAGCGAGAACAGTAAATCATAAAGAATGAACTAACTAAAATTATAATACATGGACCTCACAGTAAGTGCTTGTGATACCTGAAATGCAGTTCTGGAACTGCGTCAATTAAAAAAAAAAAAGATCTAGAATATAATGGATTACATTTATGTTAGGAGAGTGGGGTGCCATCTGTAGTGTTGTTCTCGTCACTTGACCGAGGTTCAAAATTACGAGGTACGTCGCCAATAGCCCTCGTGTTGCTTCTAGTGCGACGTTAATAAAAACTAAACTAAATTACATATATATATATGAATATTCGGTTAAAAAAATAAAATTCGGAAATTACATAACTAGAAAATCCATCTTACCATTGTCTGATCCCCCAAAATTTTGAAATCAATTTCCGCATTCTCCCAGTGATCCGTAGTCTTGCGAGCATTAGTATAAATGTATTCGGTGACGAAACCTTGCTTGATGACAGCTAAAGAGGCCGGAGTGCGCCCGTCAATGAAGTACCGAAATCGCATGCATCCCATTGTAGCATCATTGGTGGACAAGAAAGGTGTTTGAAGTCTTGCAAAGTAATTGTTCGCAGCGTTGCCTCTCACGACCATTGCATAGCCTTGATGCATTAAAAAAAAAAATTCATAAATCGGTTAAAGTTGAAAAATGTTGTGGAGTTATCAGTAGTAAGGATTCTATGCATATAAGAAATATATAACTGTTGATTCATAATCTGTCTGAGATTTTTGTGAACAATGGGTGTTCCTATAGTATTTAAATACCATTTTATAAATTATACTAAAGTTACTAGTATAGAGATTTTAAGACTGTTTTTGCGTTATGTTAAAAATAAGGACTTAAATTCACCACATTTATTTATTTATTATTTTTTTTTTCAAATTTAAAATATTCCCGACATTAATATCAATTTTAGACTTTTTAAAGTAGAATGTATATAAATATAATTTTCTATAGTTCTATTTTTTTCTTCTATAAAATATGTTCCTCATTTATCTCTATTGCAATTCAAATGCTTTAATGACCGTTCTTGTCAGTTAATTTTTACCTTTCACTCCCCACCCTCATTTTTTCTAACGTCGAGATTACAGATTCACATTGTTTGATACAGTATAACCAGCTTTGACTTCTTGCACTATAAGCTTTAACTTGCACTATAAGCTTTAACTTGCACTCACTCTTTATTGTAATTCTAAGGTAATATTTATCTTTACCCGTTCGGAGTAAAAAATAGCGTTTTTCAAGAGATTTTCTGCATTCAGTCTAAAGGACTCGGTATGTAACCTGGTTGTGTTTGTGTACGTCTTACAATAATAAACGAAAACTTATATTATAATATTTGGACTTTTTCCTATCAAAATGTGCTCCGAGTTGGCACTTTCTTTGAGACATCAGAATCTTGAGCCATAAAATTCAACAATAACTCGGATCTCGTGTGGTGACCGGGCGAGAAAGAATAGTCCCACTGTAGCTCATGCATGTCGTAAGATTTGAATGGGTACTCAGCATCTGGGGGTATAGCCGAGTACCCTGCCCCTAAGGATTATATCAGTGGATCTCAGGGGCTTGCCTTCTTTAGGTAGGTACGGGCATCACACTCGAGGCACCCTAGTAATCTTTTTCTTTCCTATGGAGTTTACTGCCTTCGATAAACACGAGAAGGGATACCCCAGCTATCCTTCTCCATTTACAACCCTCCTTGTTAAACTTTTTTCTTTTTTTTTTCCATTTTTTTTCCCCATTTTTTTTTCACGTCTAGGACACACTTTACAAGTTTTACACTCACTCACTTACCTTGTTTGACGCATGGCCACATCTGGCTTTTGCTCCATTGAAAATATTATCACTCATTCAAACGTATAGATCACAGTTACACCTTGATGGCCGCATCTGGCTTTTGCGCCATCAAACTCTACCATCAGTCACTCGAGATGAGCGAAGACACTCTTAATAATCCTGTATTTCTGTTTCTGTCAATGCAACATTATTAAATTAAACCAAAAGGCCGCTGCAGAAGTGGTCGAAGAATCACCAGTGAATTATGGATTCGTTTCTAGATTCTGAGTGCTTTGGTGTTGAAATCGGGGTCTGGTTCCACAAAATTCGCGGTAGCTGAGTGGTCATATTTGGGACTGTTTTTGTCGAACCTAGTGTGGAAGTTAGGAGAGGGGGTGCCAGCTCAGATGTCGTCTTCGTCACTTGACCGTGGTTCAAATTTACGAAGTCCGTCGCCAATAGCCGTCGTGTTGCTTCTAGAACGACGTTAAAAAATCAAACTATTTAAAATTCACTCTCAATATTTTTTCTGTATGAAATATTTGCGACCGCGGTAGCAGAATATTTATGGTCTCGAGTTTGTGCTAAGCTATGCTTCAGTCGAGCCACGTTTTATCTAGTTCTGATTTCACTAAAGACCTGTCGTGCAGTGAGATTGATATACGCAAAGTCAATCAGGACTTGAAGTCCACATTAGGGGGACTGTGCAGGAACTAGAAGATTGATTGCCATCTCAGGTATCGCCCTCGATACTTGACCGTGGCTCAAGATTATGAGGTCTGCCGCTGGTTATCCTCGTGTTGCTTTTAAGGGTGACATTAATAAACAGTCGGTTAGTTTGTATATTTCTCGCATCGAAAGAGCAGGTATGTTAGATTGAAAACTGCTTAGATGTCATTCCATATAAAATATGGTTCTAGTTTATAAGATACACATACTATAACAATAAAATTATTTTAAAAATTTAATTTTACATGCAGAAAATCGGTTGAATCTCTTGTGTGTTGACTAAGAAATACAATTTTAAACTTGTTTTTCGAGATTATTTTTACACATTTCTAGAACGATTTCGATAAGAGATTGAAAAATGCAAATAATTCGAGGGAGTTCCTGGTAACAGTTACTATTGGAATAATGTTTACTATTTGGAATTAAAATTATCTTCTGACATTTTCAAATTTATATTTTTCTTCCAAAATGCGAAGGGAAACAGGCTGTGGATCGAAGGATCCGTAATTAAAAAATATTGTGAAACGCATGGTGCAGAAATTTTCGAGAGCAAAATAAGTAACATTATTAATCGGAAAGGATATAGTCGTCAGTCATTGCTTCTACATGAAAAGAAGCAACAAATGAACAATTTGATAAGGTGTGTACAGTTTGGAATGCTTCTAAAGTGAAGTCAAGAGCAACAAGAGAAAATCCACCGACTCAGAAATCAATTGAAAACATATGTAGCCACAATGAACAATACAATAAATTAAGATTTGCAGTTTAAAATAAGTTTTTAAAAAAATGCGATACGTGATCCCCGTCTTTTACCAAAGCATGCAGCGCAACGTGAAATGTTTTATAAACCCAGTGTGAAAACCACTTGGTAGGAGATTAATTTTTGGAAATTTTTAAATTTAAATATTTTAGGAGGGTTTGGCGACAAAAAGGACTTTTTGGGCGATAAGCCGCCTAGTTGGTTTTTATTACATAAGGTAACCAAAAATTTTTCTTAACAATCCTATAAAATTTATATAAAAAAAATGCATTTTGGCGAGATTTTTGAAATCTCGCCAAGCAGTCCCCTAAACTAGGATTTTCTCCCGAAACCTTTCTAAAAATGTGTAAATACACTCTCTCTATATATATTTTTGTTATTCTGAAGTATTTGAGTGAAAATGTTTTTATGCCCGAAATAAGTACAGAAAAAATTCTATTTTTTATTCCAACGAGTTTTAAAATGGGAATCTGTCGCCAGTTGTACATCAAAACCTTTCTTTATAATCTTTGGAAAAGAAAGAAAACTGACACGGGTATTGAACGTTTACCATAGGGAGTTGAATATTTTTCTGTAAGCACAAACTCACCACGATTATTGGACTCTGGAGAATAGTGAAAGAGGAATGGAAAACAATATCCATAAAATTTTTAACGAAACGGCCTTCTCTCATAAAAGCACGTTGAGATTTAAAATCCAGAGACAAGGTTATTTGATGGAACATAAAAAATTAGTCTTCCTATTTTAAACATTAAAAAAAGGCCCCGAAATCGGTTGTTCCTATTTTAGGAGAGCTTGGGGACAAAAAGGATTTTTTGGGCGATAAGTCACCTAGTTGGTTTTTATTACATAAGGTAACCATAGATTTTTCTTAGCAACCCTATAAAATTTATAAAAAATAATTCGAGATAAAAACCAACGTTTTTAAAAGCAACGCTTTTATATGGTGGCAAAGTTTATTAAAGAAAATTATTGAAATATTAATTAAAACTGGTCGCAAATATCTAAATATGGCATTGTTAGGCAAGTTAGAACGCTTCCCAAAATTTCAGAGCTCTAGCTTGATGGGAAGTTGGTTAAATTAACGATCGAAAATTTGATGACACACACACCAAGTGAATTACATAATAATTTTTAACTTTAAAATTTACTTAAAAAGAGACATTTGTGAGCGTATTTAAAAATTCATAATACTCATAAAATCAAAACATGCATTTGAAAGTTTGTAAATTATTCTATTAAAAAAATGGTAACCAGAATTCAGAAAAAATTATTATGATAAGACACGGCGTCAAATATTGGAATCTTTCTTTCATGCGAATGATTACTGACTGAAAGTCAGCAACCCTTACTATCTCCCCTTTGTGAGTTTTACGATACCCCATGTGGCGTTTGTGGAAATTACGGTGTTCTCAGAGGGGGAAAGAAATTTTTTCCTCAATCCTAAAACGCCGAGGGGAAAGAATATTTTGACTTATTAAAATTATTGAAATATTAGTTAAAACTTGTCACAAATGTCTAAATATTGCGTTGTTAGGCGAGTACGAACGATTCCCAAAATTTCAAAGCTCTAGCTTGATGGAAGTTGGTTAAACTAACGATCGAAAATTTGATGACACACACATACTCCCACGCGCACACACCAAAAGAAATTCAGAAAAACGTTGTAAAAAGAGTGCATTTTGGCGAGATTTTTGAGATCGCACCAAGCACTCCTCTTAAATAGGATTTTACCTCGAAATCTTTCTAAAAATGTATAAATACACTCTATATTTTCTTGATATTCTGAAGTATTTGAGACTTTGATAAACATACCATTTCTTCCACCAACAGAGAGATATTCTCGCCTCCAGAGCGCCCTAGAATCGGGACGATTGAACATTCCACATGTGTCCCACAGAAAAGGACATTTGAAGAGAATTTCACTAGTTGCTGAGATTCCTGAAATATAAGATCTTGCATATAATTATCACATGTTGATTTTTATTCAGAATTACAAAACATTAAATTTTTTTTTATTTAAATTTAATTTCGGAAAGGCAAGGTTTTTAAAGAGTTAAAAGTTAGTTATTTAAAACTCAACAAAGACATACTTTTTTTCATTAAATAAAAATAATTAAGTAAATTTTTTATTACTTAAAATGTTAACAGTTTCGTATTAAACATGAGGATGGAATATCTGTTTAGCCTACACACTTGGTGACGGAAAGTTTGCTGGCGATAATTTGCCAAATACGGCCATACTCAATTTTTTTTTCTTAAAATTTAATGTGGAAACTCGCCATTTTAGCCATTTTTAAAATCGCTCTAAATGTGGAATAACAGCATTTTTCCCAAAAAGGTGATACACTTTATTTGGAGAGAAAAGTAATGAAAAGAGGATGCTTCATAAAATGTACAGTCATTTTAAATATTCTTATTGTCTCTCCTTACTTTCTCCCTCGGAGATTTATTTCGTGTAGGTAAATAATGGATCAATACATCCTATATTTCCTTTCACCCGTGGAGTAAATACGGCTCAGGTTTCTTTACCATCTTTATTTTCGACTCTTATTATTCTTTTTACCTTTTCCTTCTTTTCTAGTATTTATATCTTTTTGTCCAGATCAGTGACGTAGTAAGCAGGAGGGGGAAGGGGAAATCTATCCTCTGGTGACCTGATGCGTCTCAATTAATGTATTTGATGCTCTTGACTTTTACGAAACTTAAGATTTTATTTTGTCCATAAAATATTTATTTATATTTATGTTTACAAGAAAACTGCCTTCAGGAATTCAATCTTTCATAAAAATTTAAATTTTGGTGCTTTGATTAAACAAATAGTGATCTCTAGGGATCCGAGGAACTCAGATTGAAGACCTTTGATCTATGACACAGGAAAGACAGTCAGCCTTGGGTTTTTTTACTCAGTGTGGCGCAGTGGTTACCAATAACATACATTTTGATCAACTAATCTATCAATTTTCAGCACAGCAAAGGATAGGAAAATTTCTCTTTAAAGCTGTGAGTGTGTGAATGTATAGTTTATTGGCTCAAGAGCCTGATATGGCTATGCTGGGCCAAACAAGATGAAACTGTAGTCTAGATGTGAAGTTGAAAAAACAAAACAAAAAGTGGTTGACAAGAAGGAGGGTCGAAAATAGAGAAAGATCACTAGGATATCCCGGGAGTGCATCACCCGTGTTTACCAAAGACATCTCTTTAAATTATTACATTTAAAGCACTATACATGAAACTAATTATTAAAAAACTTTTTAATATATCTTCATTTTCATGTTATTATATATTACAATCAATGTAATATTTAAATTTTTATAATGTTATATTTGAATAATATTTAGAATAATTATATTTTCCAACTGTATATACCAATGTTATCTTAATTATCTTACTTCGTTCTATTTTTATAAATTTAGTGAAACATTGAAAATATACGTAAAAGCTTGCTTTGAAAATTAAAACATTTGAAATAAAATTATGAAATCAAATACGAGAAAGCGGGACATCTTATGTAGTCCTCGACCGCTGAAAATTCTAGCTACTCCTCTCTAGTCAAAATCAGTGCTTCTCAAAAGGAGAGTTGAGGGTCAGTTTTTGGTGGTTAAGAGTAGACTTCCAATGCATATGTATTTTTCCACAATTTGTAAAAAGTGATGTAGGCCTTAAAATATTCATCAAGAAAAATGGTAACAACACGACAAAAAATAGTGCGATACGCAAACAAACGATCCTCAAATCACTTCTGCTCCGAAAATACGTTGACTATCAAGCGAGTGTGATTATTTATTAACGTCGCACTGAGATGCAACATGAGAGCTATTGGAGACGGATTTCGTAATTTTGAACCTCGGCCAAGTGACGAGGACGACACCAATGTTGGCACTGTAACGAACGTTGATTTCGTCAAGGACGAAGTCATCCAACGAGACTCAGAGGCTGAGATGCGCGAGCAGCTATGAAAGAGAGAGACTGAACGAAGGAGGACGGAAACGGAAATCTAGTGTGTGTAAGATGGAGCATGTTTAGCGGTAAAATAAAATTTAATATTTATCTCTAGCCTGACCATGTTCGTTTGTAATACGTTACAGCACCTCCTCTCCAAATTTCCACACCACACCAAGGGAGGATTTGGGACTTCAACAAGATTTAACGAGCATCATCCCCATTACACAGAGGGTTTTTAAGGGCCTCTGGGCTGGAATCAACAGCTCATAGAAAATAACTATGTCCACCAAGCTCCACTGGCTATCAAGTACTAAAATTTGTGGAATTCCGTGAAAAAGTCGCAATGTGTTGGACGAAAGAAACGAATTAATAAAAAAGTTACGCGATCTGGAATTTGTTTTGGAGCTCATATTTTAAGCAAACATATTCCCCAAACTCAATGAATTAAATTTATACTTGCTAGGTTGGGGAGGTACAGATAACTTTTCAACACATGAAAATTCAAAGTTTCATCAAAAAACTGAATTTATGTAATAACAACATTGTTGACCACAAGTATGAAAATTTTCAAACGTTTATAATCAAAAATAATGTGAGCGTTTCTGATAGCTTAATTACCCCCATTTCAAAATATTTCAACGCTTAGAAAGAATATTTTTATTACTTTACTTAGGAAATGAAAAACTGCTAAGAGAACTGGATAGCGCCTGCCTCTCAGAGCAAACATTACGACAAGCATATCGTCGAAAGCTGATGAACTTACCTCTGACCTATCTGAAAAAACACAACTAAAACTAAATTTTAATCGTAGTATATTGACACAATTTTCTGGTTATTTGACCAACAACCTTTGTCGAATTCCTTCTACTTAAAAGCTTTGAAGATATTACTCCTTTTTTACATATTCATGTCTATCAGAAGGTTAATTTTCGGCAATGGCAGGAATTAAAACCAAGTATCAAAAACAAAAAATTCTTCTATTCAAAGTTTTCCAAAATGTAGTTTATCACCAAAGGTACTAACTTTTTCCAGATTGCGAGGCATATTAAACTCTCATAATGTCGTAGGCAGCTAAGAGTTCAATTATCGAAAAAGTTTGTTTTTTGATATTGATCTTCTCATAATAACATAACATTACTAATTGTTGGATTCAAAAGAGTTTTATGCGATCTGGTAATACCATTACCCGTAAAATTACTCTGTCTTGAATGATTATATAAAATTATTCATAAACAAAACAACTATTTCCACGTATATGCTGCATTCTTTATTCCATCGCCATCTTCTCGTTACATTCCGAATATAAAAACTTCTTTCAAACAAAAACGATGCCAACTTTTGATAACAAAAAGAACAAAAGAAACGAGGTAACTACAATTCAAACTAAAACTATTTTGAATCTGTTGAAAAAATTCAAATTATACTAAACAAGCCACGTGCATTTAACTCTTTAGTTTGAAAAGAGGTCAAGGGCGATATATAGTGATTGTGCGAAAACAAAAGCCCCTTTGATGTCTAACAATCTACAATTGTCGAACTTTTTGCGTCTAAAAATGACTCGAATTGGCCTAGATTTCATTGACATCATCAACAACAATCTAGAACAAGCGCAACTTTCCATACAGGCCTTATTAAAAATATTTTTTTTGTATACAATACTATATTTAATTTTAAATATTTTTTTCTTTTCAAAAGCTCCTTTTCACATCCAAAAAAAACTTAGTGCCGTTGATCTGTGAAAAAATTCAATGCGCCATGAATGAAGGGGGTCGTTATAAGCACGGTTTCTAAAAAGTGAGGTGCAATGTTTAAAAGCTTAAGAACTCTTGGTCTTGATCAGTGACCCAATGGGGGGGGCAAAACTGCCCCCCCCCCCATTGGGTCACCAATGAGCACTGAACATATCTAAGATGGTGGATTTTGTCCAAGGCAAATTTAGGAGGTATTGAGAACCATTTTCGCTTTAAGGCTTGATCAATACTAAAAATCATCTAACGCAAGTTTCAACAAATAGTTCTAAAGGTTTTTTTTTAAGGAAGACCATTTTATATTATAAGCAGGCATTGATGCATCTCCAATATCGTTGTGACTAGTACACGAATGAGTCGCAACTTGCGTTGTGAAGTTGTGTGCATATGTGTTCTGACTTCATTAATAATGGGTTACATTTAAATTTAGACTGATCACGACAAAATTAAGACTCCCGCTGACTCACCACTACGAATTTCCGAACATGATACTAATTCTGTGGAGTTACCTACTTTTCTTCTCAAAGCTAGATTATTGTTTTTAATTGCATGGAATAAAGGTCATTCGAAAGAGTGAAAAAAAAAAAAGGGGGGGGGGGGAATAGTTCTGCTTGATTTCTTTTTCTTACCGACATACGGAAGTATTTTTAAATATTTATTAAACACCTGAAAACTCACAACTTCATTAATGATTACAAGAACTGGAGTTGGTGAGGTGTTTTTTTTTAAAGGATTGGTAGGTTAATTAATTTTTTTTTCGAGTAGGGGTGGTAAGTCAAAAAGTTTATGAAAAAAGGATCAAGACTTCAGATACATGTTTTATCGTAAGTTAGCAAGAATTTGGTTTAACTTAGCTAAATATGGTCCACTGCGCTCATAAAAATAGCCTTTTACTTCTCGAAAAAAAAATAATCGTAACTATCCATTTAAAAAAAAGTCTTCATATATGCGAATTTAACGAAGATAGAACGGTGATAAAAACAATTATTAGTCACAAGCATCTAACTTTTAGAAGTATGTAAATTGATTGTGAAATTGGAGAGACATAAATTGATCGAAATCGAGTATGTAGCTAAACTGTTTTTTTAATCTATAATTTTATATAATTAACTCTGTAGACACGACAAGAATTAAAAAAAAAATAAGTAACAGATTACAATTTTTTCGACGAAAGTACTTCCTCTTTGATTTTAAGGCAGCTTAGTGATTTGGTCGCGAGTTTCGTGTCCAGAAATAGACGAATCGCATGTTTGCAGCGACGCTCTTCAACGTTAAAAGGCCTTACTCAACCAGCCCGAAGAGATATCTTTTCGGCTTGATTGGTAGGCCCGTCGCCTTCGGATCCCTTGGTCCAAGGTTCGAATCTGCGCTGCCGTTTCGCGACCGCCACATGTTTGAACCCTGATATCACGAGATTTGTCATGTGGAATTATAGTGACAGCTGTGTCTAAAATTAAACTGTTCGTCATATTTCTTACCTGGTCTGGAGCGGAAGTAGGAGATTAAATTACAACTCAAGTGTCATCCTCGACTGCGGCTCAAAATTTCTGTAGTCATTACTATCTAATTACATAATTTAACAACGATGTTAATTCAAATCAAACAACCATTATGTTGCAGAACACTTATATTGAAAAATTTAACTGCTTAGTTAAAAGTTTATTTATTATTGTATTTAATGCGTTTTTGCTTTTTGCTAAAATTTTGCCAGAAAATCAGTTTACCAGCTTAAGAAATTTAAAAATTATAGAAGATTTAAAGAAGAAGTAAAAGGACAGAGCTGTTTCTATTTCTGTAATAATTTTCCCAGGTAAAGAGGGTATTTATTTATTTTTAGACGATTTCGAGGCCCCCTTTTTCAATGTTCAAAATATAGAAACTTCTTTTCAGCAGCCCCCAAATGCACAATATTTCAGAAGTGAAATATCAAGAGAGATATGAAATAAAAGTATATATGTATTCAACACCTGTGTCAGTTTTCATTTTTTCAAAGGTTGCGAAAGAAGTTTTTTTAAGTATAACTAGCAACTTTGTCCTGATACAGATTCCTTCTATAAATGTCGTTGGAATAAATAAATGGTATTTCTTCTGTTTTTGTATTGTACGTAAACATTTGCCCGGTTGTGTGATGAATTTAATGGCGTAGCGTGAGTTTCTTCCTCCCGGTGCGAACCCTAAATTTGACACCCTCTTTTGAAATAAAATAATAATAATAATAATATCAAGAAGGTAATGCGATTGCGTAAAATTAAATTACTTCTAGTTTAATACGTTAAAAAGATTAGTTTATTTTAGTTTTTATTAACGTCGCACTAGAAGCAACACGAAGGCTATTGGCGACGGACCTCGTAATTTTGAACCTCGGTCAAGTGACGAGGACGACACCTGAGCTGGTACCCCCCCTCTCCTAACTTCCACACCCCGCCAACGGGAGGACTTTGGGCCCTGACAGATTTAACGTGCATCAGCCCCGGCTACACGGCGGGTCTTTTGCGGCCAAGGATCGAACCCGCGACAGTACGTTAAAAAGAATAATTTAAAATTGGTAAAACGGCAAAACCGTTGAAAAGCTTGAAAATAAACAAAACAATCATTTACCTTAATACTCCTATATATATTCCACAAATCGTATAAAACAAAAATAAACTTGACTTTACAATAAACTATCAAATTTAGGTACTCGTGAAACTTCACCAAATTATAAAATAATCCATATCAACACTCCACCGACGTTTTAAATAGCAAACAAACAAAAATGAAGATATTAAAAGTTACCGGCTCCCCATCACATCTATGAATTGTTCACGGACAATAAAAGCTTTTATTTAACTTTACATAAATGTAAATATTTTTGCTTAGGTCGAATCTTACAACTTAATTTTGAATCCCTTCCACTTGTGCAGTCACAGTGAAATTCTATGTAAAAACATAAATGTTCCGATGACAATACAGTTACCTGATCTGATGCTGCAGACAAGATTAGCCAGCTTGGCCGCTTACTATCACCGCCGCCCCCTCCATCTGGGCCGTTCGGGGCCATGATCCCCTCTCCCCCCTCCACCACACTGGATGAGTCGATGAAAAACATTGTTTTTTACTCTTCCTTATTTTTAATTTCTCATTGTGAGAGAAACCTGTTACAGTCATAAAACCTTTACTGAAAATCTTCGCAATCTCGGAAACAGGTTTGGGAATCTTTTTCTCTTAATTTTCGACATTAAAATATGCCCCTTTTTTCACAGATATGTAAATAAGTCCGTGCTTCATTAAGTGCAACTATTTATTCCTATTTATCTTCCTACCAAAAATGGCTTTCACACTAGACTTCACTAGAACGGCTCACTCACTTGTAAAATATCTTGCGTTGCGCTACATGCCTCGGTAAAAGATGGGAAACATAACGTTTTTTTGAACTGCAAACCTTGATTAATTATGTTGTTTTTTTTCTAGCTACTGATGTTTGCAATTGATTTCTGTGTCGGCGGGTTTTCTCTCATTTCTTCTCACTTCACTTTAAAAACATTCTCGAAACTGTACACATCTTTTTAGGACATTTATTTGAATGACTTTTTATGAGTTTTTTCAAGAAGAAGCAATGATTATCGACTTCATCCTTTCCGATTAATATTGTTACTTATTTTGCACTCATAATTTTGGTACCATGCGTTCCACAATGTTTCGTTAAATCACAAATTAGGAATATTTCTCACTGGTAAGAGCAAAAGCATATTCATCGATCTACAACTTTTGTTTTATATCCCCCACTTTGAAAGAGGAATAAATTTGATGGTATCAAAAGTTTCTTTTAATTTCAAATAATAATCCATTGCCAGGAATTTTCCCTCAAAATAGAAAATATTTACCTCCTTTTTTTTATTAAACCATCCTCAGTGTATAATGCATGGGACATTGCATTGTATAACATGCAATAAGACCAAGAGATTAGAATAAACTGATAAACATGTATAGATGGTCAATGCATGTACTCGTAATAAAGAAACCAAAAATACCTGATTTGCAGAAGTATTTTATTTTCTTGTATTCTTTAATGGACAAGCGAAATCCAAAGTAATCAAAGAATAGAAAAATTAGAAGTATTATTCACAAAATCTATACATTTACAGTTTTTACATTGTTTAAGGATTTTTTTCATGAAAGAAAGGGGAAACTGTTTTGCTATTAAAACAATGATACGTGGAAAACGTTTTCCTTCTTTCCCGATATACCAATCAATATCATTTAATATTTTCTCTTAGCAAATAATTTTATTTGTATTAGAAAATATGCACGACATTATAATATCCAGTTTTTTTTATTTGGATTTGGATAATTTTAAACAATTCAATTTGAATTTCTTAAATTTGCCACATATATTCATAATTATTAAATTAATCGTAATTAGAAATTACAATTATTTTGGAAATCGGATATTTCCAAAATAATTTTTTGGTCATGCTTCTGATACCTTAATCATATTGATTTATGTGTTCATTATATGTTATTTTCTCTCTTTTTGTCTTCTTTAGTTATTGCCACACATTAAATTATGTTTAATATCGTATTGCTTACAATTCGACAGTTTTTTTTTCTAACATAAAGAACTGGCTCGAAATTAGGAATGGTACTGGAAAATTAAATACAGTGTGTCCAAGCTAAATATATCTAAAAGTAATGGATTATATTGATCGAACTACACCTGAATGATATAAATTTCAAATACATTAAGGTATCCGCCTACCTTCGAAGAGGATTTTTTTTAAATAATTGAAAAAAAATCACTTTTTATATGCATTATATTATAAGATATGGCTAAGAACTTAAAATACAATGTAAAATTTTCATACATTAATAATTGTTTTAATGTTTCAGCTCAAAAAATACATAAAAATAGCAGTAAAATGGCACTTGTGCAAAACACCAAAATTGAAATTTAAATAGAGATATTCCAATTCTGTACATTTTATAATGATGAATTGAGTCTAATTTAGGATCACACAATTATATCACAATTATAACCCAGAAAATTAAATATTTATAGGAAGTTGTACTTTAACATACAGAAAAGCCGTACAAATTTGTGAAAAGTTATGACTTTTATCACCAATAAAATGCAAAGTAATCGCATGATAACAATAGGAGAGGTTCAAGTCCTGAATTCACTTTCATAGAGTATTCCATGAAAGTTTCATAACATTACATGCATAACTTTTTTCAATACGATGTTTTGCGCTGAAGCAAAATATGAAAAACTTGATTTTGAGAAAAAGCTGAAAATACTTTTCAACCCAGAAATTTACCTAATTAAATAAGAATTTAACATTAAAAGGCCCCTGATTTGTAAAGTTCACTATCTGTATTACTTAAATAAGTTATCTTTTTCTTCCTAATGACCTTTAAAACTTTCCTACGCTTACATTTAACAGGTGTTGTATAACGCTTCAAATCCCCGATTCGATTGTAATCCAACTTTTTGTATCCATTTATAGTGAAGTAACCCGGGTTTTCAATGTTCAGCTTATTTAAGACTTTTAAGCAGCCTTGATGTCCTTCGTTAAATTATATAATTACATCATATGCACCCAATTTCAGTTTTCAAACAACCAAAAACTTCCTTTGGTACTCTTTATCATATTACACCATAAAAATATTCATTTGCATTTTGGGTCTTAGGAAATTCATCTTGAATGTTGGAAGATATTTTGATAGCGATATTACGCAAAATATCAATGAAAAACAAACATTAAAGTTCCATTTCTGGTAGTAGATAGCTACTTCCAGATCTAAAATTTGACACAGACTATTATTAAAATGCTTATAATTCTAAGTTCTGTGTAAGATAGAAACAAAATTGAAACTGTTCTAGAAAGGTAAGAAATCCGGCTTTAATAATGATCCGTAAATATAAAAAAAAAAAAAATCGACTTTTTGAGCGAAAATCGCATTTTAAAGGTAGACAAAAGACCTTAAAGAAAGTAATTTTTAAGTTTCTTTAAATGTTCACAAAATTCGATGAAACACTCTTCCTGGCTATTTTGAAGTTTTAATTATTACTAAGAAATAACAGAGAAACCTGGATAAAATTTATTGTGCACATAATGTTGTAAATTACATTTTAATGTTGATTTGTTTGGTTTCAGGGAGCCTTAGATCGAAGTAACTCGGAGAATGGTGTTCAGTCTGCTGAGTTCTATCATGACGACCTTTTGAAAGGCTAAGAAACGCTGGAAGAAAAGTATAACTCTGGATACTGAATGTGTAGATAAGTCTTAAAAGTAATAAATAAAAATTAATTATTTTTCAGATTATTAAATAATAAAGATTATTTTTCAGAAATTATTCATATTATACGATACTCTGGACAACAATCAAAACTTTGCAATACTTTGGGTTACATCAAACTATGGTTTTCTAAAACCAAACAGATAAACACTACTCCAGCAAAGGAGGAGTTATGATCTGTTTGGTAGTGTGATTTAGAACCTCCTGTAGAAGTAGTAAAAATGATATTGAGTCACTGATCACTAATTAAACCTTGCAGTGCGTGGCATGAGAGCGTGGAATTTTGAATGAAGATGAGAAGATTAAAAGAACATGGGGGTTTTCTTGGTTCAGTTCACAGCTCACGGATTCATCACAGTAATATTTATAAGGAATACATATAAGGCAACATAACATGCAACAAACATACACACGCGCAACTACAAACTAGACGTTGGGAAGAAGTCTCTCTTTCTCAACGTCACCACAGGTGGCGTTAGCAGTTCAGTTAAAGTTACAGTCAGGGTGGCTGTTACAACCTTTCTTAACTGGGAAAGTGAGAAGGGCATGTTATTCGATTTGGATAACCTGCGTCCGGTGTGGTTAAATCACTAATGTCGGCTCGCTTATCTCTCACGGCGATATCACGTGATCTCACCTGGGATAAGAGTTTGTATGATGTTTTTGAGTACAAGTTAAAGACTTGACTTGAAAAAAGAGAATTTGAATGTATGTACTTGTTAGTGCTATGCAGCGTTTTATATATGATTATATTCTGTTTCTCGTAAATTCGTCACTACTTATCTTGACTTAATTACATCAATGTAACGTCTTCTATTATTTTAACTGTTTGCGATATACTAACATATGCAAACGACACAAGGAATTAATAATTTCTGTGAAGTTATTTCTGCATATCTTCAAACAGTTTTAGGTCTCTCACTTGGTGCTTATTAGTTCAAGCGAGGTGTTATTAAAACTAATGCTGAAGAAGTTATATGTTTCAGCTGATACAAATTAAGAACGTTTTGCTGGTAGATAAGCAATTTGATGAAATTTCTACAAAGAAGTCCAAGATTGTTGATTTCAGAGATCTGTAAGGCCAGACAATAGAGCCTCATTTTACAAGGAAACGTCCAGGAAAAGTATTTTTCAGAAACTCTGTAATGTGTTGAATTGATAATGGGGATCATACCGAGCTTAGCTAACTTTCAAAGAAATTTAAATGGTTGCCATCTTACAGGGTGCTCGTTACTCGTAGTATAAGGAAAGTATTATTAAAACTTTTGTTGCAGAGATAAAATGCTTCAATCGACGCAAATTGAGAAAGTTATGCTGGTAGGTACATTTGATGAAACTTCTAGCAAGAAGTCCAACATTGCAAATCCTGGAGATCTGAGGGGCCAGACAATGGAGCTTCATTTTCTGGACAACGTCCAGAAAAAGGATTTTTCAAAAATACTGTAACAGGGGCAGAACTGCTAATGGTGATCACATTGAACTTTGTTAACTTGCAAAGAAATTTATAAAGTTACCTTTTTTAATTGATCTGAAATTTGAAATTAATTATGTGTTGTGTGTTCGATCAATGTAAATCACTACTTTGGGGAACCTTGGCCAGGGTATAGAGCATTTATTTTCTTAACAAAAGATGAAGGCTAGATTGCAATTTATACTTATTTCTTCCGTTCGAAAAAACCTATGAAATCGCAATCGTACGTGTAGATAACGACAAAATATTGGGGGGGGGGGAACTTATAATGAAAGTCTTAAAAGTGATCAGGGGTGAAATCTATAATTAGATTAAGGATACCATTTTTTCAATATTT
>BMAW01033493.1:0-14163 GCA_019974015.1 Nephila pilipes | reverse complement strand
AAAAATTTTTTTTTTTTTAAAAAAAAAAAAAAAAAAAAAAAAAAAAGCGGAAATTTCCGCTTCGTTATTTTTATTTTAAAATAAAAGCATCAAAAAAGGATGATGAACGCAGATGTTCATTATCATTGTTCTCAGACGCATAAATAATGATAAGCGATAATAACTCTTGCGACGGTTAGCCCACTTATTTCCATCCAACTAACCTTTTAGGATTTTCTAAGACATTGGTTTTAATAACTTAACTAATAAATTACGTAAATAAGAATTAATTTATAAATAGAAACGTAGATAGAGGATAAAATAGAAAAAAAGAGAGATTAATAGAAGGCTGGAAAAAAGATAGCAGACAAGAGATTATGCAATATATGAGATTAATGCAGATTCGATCCTGATTTGAATGGGATTCGATCCTACCTTAAGGATCATTCCGATACGTAAGACCATTCGAAATTCTTTAGTTGAGAAATCGGGAGCTCGAATAGAAGCAATAAATATCTCAAGAAGATTTATTGCTCGAATAGAAGCAATAAATATCTTGATTCTATCAAGGTAATAATAAAATTGAGTTAAGATTAATCTGCCAGATTATTTGACTATTTTCTTAGTGAGAGAACTTTAAGTTAAGTTATGGATCAAATACTAAGAAGAGCAAAGCTATAGTGTCATACGCCGATAAAAATTAAATTATAAATATTATAGAACTAAGAAATCCAATATCAGCCGTCTTTATTACAATTTTCTTTCAAACACAACAATAAAAAACTCCCACAAGAATAAAAGGGAAGTACAATCATTTTCATTCGTCACTAGTTAATCCAGAGATACACAAAGAAAAACTAGCAGCCACGTGCAAATCTTTTCGTCTAGAATATGATATACCGCTATGCAACATACAGAGTGTTTCGAAACTCGTAGACTCATATTTAAGGGGTGATAGGTAACATCTAAACAAGCAATTTTCACCATACACTGCACAGGCGGAAAATAAGTGGTGTACCACTAGACGGATCTGTAATGGAAAGCATAAAGCGCGAGTTTCCTTATACATCGTCATTTCCATCGTGAATTCCAGGAGGCAGGGCGAAGTATAGTAATCAGGAAAAGGACAAGCCTCCTGAAATCCTCAGTAGAAATGTCGACGTGCACGAAAATTCGCGCTTTATGTTTTTCAATACAGCGCCATCTAGCGGTTCACCGAGTTTGCTCTCATTCTGTGCATAGTTCTGTGAAAATTTCTTAATTAGATGTTTTTTTGTCACCCCTTAAATGTCTGCCCATGAGTTTCGAAGTACCTTATATAATTTCAGTCAGAATTACGCGTAATTAAAATCTATTTTCTTTTGAAGAAAATTCAAGTTGAATTTATTTTGTTGTGAAATGAGTTCCTATAATAATGAAACTAACATAAGAGTTTTTCAAGTAGTCTGATCTCATTAACAAGCGGTAGTCTATGCCCATGAATATTAAACCTCGGGTGATGTAAATCACGAGTTAAAGTATTAATATAAAATAGGAGCAATAATATAAGTTCTAACATCACTATGGATTCTCTGAGAATCGAACATTCGAGTTAAATACAGAGTAACTGGTTGATTCAAGAAAATAAATGTATGGTCATATATGCTACTTTTACAATATGTAAGTCAAATGTAAACTATGTAACAAAACAACCCAAAAAACATTCAAAGGAAATTGAGTGCATTGTTTTATCAACCAATCCTAAACTGATGATTGTTTTTTACTAGCATTTTGTTTCTTCTTAATCTGTAGTATGGCAGATTTTATTTCTTGTGTCGTATTGCTCAAAATAACTTAATAATAGCTCTGTTAGTTCTTATAGAATGTGTGATTGTAGTCTGTTTAGGGACATCTATCTTTTCCTCATTATCTGATACCTCTTTCCAAGAACAACCTTAACCGTACCTTCCTCTATTCTTGTCCCTAGTACTGAACATTAAAAACTATAGACTACACTTCAATGAAACCAACTAATCTTTATAACTCTTAAAATTTAATCAATATTAAATAGTTGAACATACAGGTAATTTCACTAACTGCGAAGTCTTGAATATAATCTGTTACAAAAGAATAATCCAAAGTGGAACATTTCACTTAACAAAAAATGGTGATTCATATGTATAAGATAAGAACGGGAGGGGGGAATAAAATGTCTGCTCTTAACAAGAAGTCGTGATGCCCTCCGAATGAAATATTAGTTTAAATTTCAAGGGGAAAAAAAAAGAATTATGATGCCACAATGTCTAGGATATGCAATCGCTGATGTCATAAGCGATTGCTTATCTGTGGCGCTCGCAAAACGGCAGCGTAGATTCGAACCCTGGTCCAAGGGATCCGAAGGCGACGGGCCTACCAACCAGGCCGAAAAGATATCCCATCGGGCTGGTTGAGTAAGGCTTTTTAATCAGTGGCGCTGATGTAGAAGGAAGTCGCTACACACTCCCCCTCCAGTATCATCGCAGCGTGATGATACGGAATGGAGATAAACGTGCGCCAATTTATTCAGAAGGTCTTTTTGTGAGAAGGCGCCGAAACGTGCGCCATTTTGTTCAGAAGGCGCCGAAACATGCGCCAGAACCGGAATATCACTAGTTGCGCTTGTCTTAAGACACCAGAGACAAGTGTTTTTTTGCATCGAGACATATGCAAACCGTAGGTATAGGCCGTGCTGCCACCTAGTGCTCAAGCCCTGAGTCACCACTAACGGCGATCGTCGGGCATAAGCAATCAGTAGGTACAGGCAGTCGTGCTGCCATCTAGTGTTCTTGTCCGGGGTCACCACATGTGGCGCTCGCGAAACGGCAGAGTAGATTCGAACCCTGGTCCAAGGGATCCGAAGGCGACGGGCCTACCAACCAGGCCGAAAAGATTGGTTGAGTAAGGCTTTTTAATCAGTGGCGCTGATGTAGAAGGAAGTTGCTACATATCGATATAGCCATAGGTAAAGCCGCTTGTAAAGTAGATTCCTGTGTTACTGAACCGTATGTTAATGAGATTGGACTGCATATTTCAATTATAATAATAATGTATGCTATATCTATCTTACGAATCTTTGACCAATAATTTGTGGCAACAGTTGCCTAGTGGCCCTGGTCAGGACTCGCTACCAGTGTTGTTCTCGTCGAGTTGGGTTCGAGCCCTTAAGAACCCGCTGTGTAGCGGACCTGATGACGGCTTGATTCTTGTCGAGGTTCCAATTCCTCCCGTTGGAATGGTATAAAAATTTGAAAAGGGAGGTGCTAGCTCAATTGTCGTTTTTTTCACTAGGCTGAGGTTCAAATTGTGAGGTCTGTCGCCAATAGCCCTCATGTTCCTTCTCAGTGAGACATTAATAAATAATCACAATCACCTTTCATCAATATTTACACCATATTGACTCATGGCTTATAATTGCGTCCCTATAATGGATTATCTGCATAAGTCTGTCATATTCTTCACTTCTAAGAGAATTTAGTTTAATTTCTTCTTTATACATCGATGCCTTTTTGAATATTTTAAATACAACAGTTTAATCATTTGTAGAAATTAATGTCATTTCCCCCTTTGAACAATAATTCTATTTATATAAGTATTGCATTTACCACTTCACTAACTCGCTTTGTAGATATTTTTGTAAAATTTTCTATGCCACATGACACTAGTTTTATTTTTCATTTATAATAAAAAGCTGTATTAAATCAAGCTAAATTGCTGTGAAATATTGCATTATTTCCAAAGTTGATAGCCTCCCACTGTTGACCGCCTCTCTATTAGTTGACATAATTTTCATGAATCTAGTGTATATATACTCATAATATATTGAACGGAAGGAAGACCTATGCTAACTATGTTTTTAAGTTGTATGTTGATCATTGAGAGTTAGATTAAAGACTCCCTTCTCGGGGAAAAATATTCACCCCTTCCCTTCCTTTCCAGGAAAAAAAAAACCGAGCCCCATTCTTGAAATTAATATTACTTCTATTTTCAGATCTTTAAAAATGCTTCTCCGAAAGTCAGGAAAAGAAAGTAGTCTCAAGCAGGAACATTCCTTTTTCTTTTCTTTCTCTTTCGAATGCATTTTATTCCACTCCATTGAAAACAATACTCTAGCGTTAAAAAAAAAACAAGAAGAAACTCAATAAAACTAACAATCTGCTTGGAAATTTGTGACGGAGTGTTGGCGAGAAACTTATTCTTTTCGTGACCTGTCCGAACTTTTAAATACAAGTTTTGTGTCGATCGAGCCGAAACATACGCACACGCAATGTAGTGCACCGCGCATGCTCAACTCGTTCATGTACTGTTCAAAAAGGTATTGCAAACAAAGCTTAATATACCAATACTTACTTTTAATGTGGATTGGCCTTGCTTAGAACGATTTATTGAAACATGTGTTCTATGATTTTTAGTTAATGCAGTTTTTTAACGTGTTCTTGAGAGTATTTCCCTGGGGGTGTCAGTTGGCCCTCAACGACCACTTACATCTCTTCAATATCCACCGGTAGGTGGTACCACCCCGTTGGGAACCATTGATTCAGACTGTTACATAATTTTTCTTAATCATTCATTAAACCTCCATAACATGATCACTTGATTTCACTCTGAGCTATAGAGACGAAAGTGAAGACTTGGCTCTTTTCTATTCGTTAAAAAGTGAGAAAGATTAGTGTAAAATTATTCCAATCCATAAAAAAAAAATATGCATTAGATTAGAATGTTACACACATTTGACAACATAATTAAAATAATTAGCATCTTATTCACAAATTGATTTCATTAATTTAAGAATAATTTAGGTATGAGTTAAGAGCCCTTTTTCCAATTATGTTTGTTATAAGAATCCTGTTAAAAAAGATAGCTTAATATATGTAACCGTTGTGTCATTGTTGAGTTATGTGCATCCGTGATTTTTGAATTTATATGTCCATAGTAAAAATATTATTGAAAATATTGCTTAGAGTAATGAATATGTCATTTCGACTTTGTGACAAACATGATTAGATTCATAAATCGGAAATGATATTTAACCATTAATTTTTCGAATTATTGGTTTGGCCGACACTTTATACATAATTTATAACATCAAAGTAACATGTAAAGCAATAATTTTAACATGAAAAAAAATATTTTGAGTTTTTAAAAAATAACTGCTTTCATCGCAATATTTTATGCATCTTAAGTAATTAATTAAAATTAATTCATTTACAATTTTGATGCATTCAAAGTACTTAAATTTTACATATATTAAATGCTAATGTTTTTAAGATTTTAAATTAAAGTTATTGAATTTAAAGTATTTTTAGTGGCCACCAAATATTTAATGTACATAATTTAAATATTTAATGATTTATTTTTATGTCAAGTATATGGTCCAATTTGTTAAATTTATCATACAATTACATTCTGTATGATAATGGTATTCTAATTATAATAATATTTCAAAACCTTTTTTTTAATTAAAGGTGATTTTAAAAATTTATATTTTATGCAGAAGTAATTAGATTAATTAAAAAATTACTTAACTAAGAATTTCAAAATCTGCTGTTTCATTACATTTACAAACTTTTAAAATATCAATACATATTTAAAATTTATAATTCTAAAAATAAATTTAAAAAAAAAACTCTTACCTTCACAACACTGCAGCAGCAAGATTACTTGAAAACCAAAAAGCAATAATCCTCTGATCCATGCGGAATAATTGATCATCTTGTACTTTTTAACAATCAACTTCTCACTAAAACAATTTATCGATACATCGAAACCAGTTCTTGACATTTCTCTTATCGCTCCTACCAAATACACATCTGGTCATTTTCCCGTCTTCAAATACCTATTTGGTGGGCGAATTTCAATGCCTTTTGGCTTCTGTTCTTTTTAATCTAACGCGCGAAATCCGCATTCCACTAAAAGAAATCTTTTATTATACGTGGGAACACATTTTATAGATGCGCGTGAGTTTCGACACAGCATTGACAAGGTCGGCAGCAATTACTTGCAATATATGTACAAAAAGTCTATCCAAATAACCGCTGGCAGTGATTAGCAGATTTTTAAGTGATGTCATTGGTTAATTTCAACTCATAGTTTCTCCTAGTTTGTAAACAGAGATGCATGTAAGGCAATAATGATATGTTAATCAGACTTGCCTCTTTCTTAAGCGGCCGAAGGACAAAATATAGTTATAGTATTCTTGAATGTTGTATTGAGACGAATGAAAAAAAACTTTTTATTATGGTATAAATGATAAGAAAGTGTAATATTTGTATAATAATCAACTATACGTAGTAGTTAAATAGTAAACTATATGTTGCGAAATAGTAATATTAAAAAAAAAAAAAGACAAGACAATTTTCGCAACAAAGAAATTCGAATAATTCAGAAGATTTCTGAGGAATAATACACCGCAGCTGCGTATTTATCAGAATTATTATATTATTGCAATACTATTCAATAAATACACCTGCCATAAAATGTCGGAGAGAGAACTACTCAGAGATAAGAGATCTTTTTAATAGGTTATAAAGTCCTGTTACAGTTAGTCGGAAGAGTTGATTCTTGTCTCTTGCGAAATAATCGTAAATAATAAAGCAACCGGTTGACATGTTTAAAACACGTTTATAAGTTGGTATTTTCTTTAAAATAATGCAGCAAAATGAATCTCTCTCGCGCACTCTTTCTTGATCATATTTTTAAGAAGCGGTGGAAGTATTTTGTATGTGTTTATTCCGCAAAAAAAAAAATTTAAAAAAAAAGTTAGTCAGAAAATAGTTACCTTGCATAACTGATGATGGAGGTGAGGAAAAACTTCTAATAGTGTTGTAGTGTCTAGTAAGAGCTGTGTTTTGGGAATATACAGTAAATTGCCTAAGTACAGTAGACATTCCTAAAAATACATGATTTGACATATTAATTAAAAAATTTGTAAAACATTATTACTAGTTTTGCAGATTTTTTTTATTTATGTCTAAGATACATTCAGCTTAAAGGATATATGTCAAAAGAAGTAACAAAAAATGCAACATAATAAATAATTAATACTGTAATTCATTAATATTTAGTTTCATTTCAATTAAATACTATCAAAGCTTTTACAGCGACTCTCTTCTACAACAACGTTAGATGTTAAAAGGCCTTACTCAACCAACCAGATGAGATATCGTTTCAGCCTGGTTGGAAGGACCGTCAACTTCGGACCCACAAGTCCAGGGTTCGAAACAACGCTGCGGCAATCAAGGTCATCAACTCTCTCCCCCCTCCTCGGGGTCGGAAACCACTGGCCGCCAAACTTTAATGTGCTTGGGCATGCTTTCTTTAAATTGGTTTGCACATCCTTTTTACCTGGGAAATGTAATGTCATGTATTTATCAGGTTTCCTAGTAATTGTCGGTTAGTTGTTATTTCTTTGGCAATTTCCCGCCTTCTAATTTTTCATAAATTTTAAGTCTTGCCAGGGTAAAACTAAAGAAGTTGTGATACTTCTTGCTTTATGAAAAGACGCAGAGAGTTATGTATAAAAACAAAATCTTCACCATTTGGGAGTAGTTCTCGAAGCTGAGGCATCAGGTAATTTTGCAATATTTATCTGTAGTGGTCTTGTCTTATGATTCCTTGCATGACATGAAAGTGTCCAACTCCCTAGGAATTGATTATAACCCACACAACTTCGATGAGAGGCTTTACTTTTTCAACAATGCATTCAGGTTAAAATGTTTCCTCATGACACCGCATAACAGAAGCATTTTTTACCTGCCTGAATTTTAAGCATTGACTCGTCTGAGAAACACGCCTGAAATCCGTGAATTTTAAGTGTGTGATTTGTTAATGCTTAAAAAAGGAGTCAAAAACAAACAAAAAATACTAATAATCTCAACAACTTACTTTATTCCAGTCGTTATGATGTGATGCTCTCGAACCCAGGAAAGACGTCCGAGTTTCATTGCCTCAGCAAATTTTGATTTTTTGCAAAACAATGTCCGGAAATATATTTTTCTGTTAGTCATCTTTGGAAGGTTCTCTTTGAAATAGCAGTCACAGATTCTTCAACCAATTAGGTAAGTTTTTTAGCATCCCCCCCCCCTATTTTACAACGTTTTTCTGTATTTCACTTGGTGTGTGTATCAGTGTGTCATCAAATTTTCGATCGTTAATTTAACCAACTTCCCATCAAGTTAGAGCTCTGAAACTTTGGGAATCGTTCTTACTCCCCTGAAAATGGAATATTTAGATACTTGCGACCAGTTTTAACTAATATTTCAATATTTTTTTTAATAATGCAGTTTGTAGTTATGTGGCGCCAACTATGGAAGTCATATTGAATTTCGCAGAGAAAGTGATCTTAAGGACGAGAGAGAGAGAGAGATGAGAATTTTTTATAACGTTTTTATTATGTATTTCACTTGATGTGTGTATGTGTATCAGTGTGTCATCAAATTTTCGATCGTTAATTTCACCTACTTCCCATCAATCTAGAGTTCTGAAACTTTGGGAATCGTTCTTACTCACCAAACAATGCAATATCTAGATAATTGCGACAAGTTTTAACAACAAATTCAATAATTTTTTTTAATAAACTTTGCCAACAAATAAAAACGTTGTCTTTAAAAATGTTGGTTTTCATCTCGAATTATTCTAAAATAATATTTTTAATTATCTGTCAGTACGAAGCGTTGTTATTTTTTTCTCTGTCATAATTCCCTTTTCATATTGGAGGAAGAGTCACATTTTTATCAAAAGTAACCTTAATATATTAACAACTGATTTAGAAACACCTGAAATTTCTGATATAACTTTCTTCAGGAATGTTCCGTCTGCAAAAGAAATGTTTTCATGTTGGATTTTTATCTGTGGAGAAATATCTGCTCTTCGATTTATATCAGCAAAGAAATAAAATGGGAATATTCAGGGCAAAAGTAAGATTCCTCTTTAGGAAAGATTCTAATTGGCTGATTGTTGACGCGAGACTGGTATATAGAACAATAAAAACAGATTCTGCGGGGAGGTAATCTCTAATTCTTTAGATTCTAATACTGAAGTCAAAAACATTAATGCTTCACGTAAAGGGGCATTCAATGTTAAAAATAAATAAATGGCTACATAAAATAAAATTGATTTACATAAAAAAAATATACCTGTAAATTATCCCGTATAATTTTAATCATTTCTCATTTTTTCAAATGTATATAAAAATGACAAATTCAGAAATTATGTGACTGTACACATTAATTTAGCAACCTATTGTATTTAGAGCCCAAATGCCAGGAGTGTCATGTGGCCACGATAGCCTAGTGGACCTGGTCATGGATTCGCGGCTGACGGTTTTGGTCGAGTTGTGGGCTCGAATCCTGGGGCAACTAAAGACCCACTACGTAGCCGGTGCCGATCCACGCTAAATCTGTAGAGGCTCAAAGTCCTTCCGTAGACGTGGTGGGGAAGTTAGGAGAGGGAGGTGCCAGTTCAGGTGTCGTCCTCGTCATTTGATCGATGTTCAAAATTATGAGGTCCGTCGCCAAAAGCCCTCGTGCTGCTTCTAGTGCGACATTCATAAAACCAAACGAGATGAGCTATAAAGCAAAAGCACTAAAAATTCACACTAAAAAAAGTTTTTTAGTGTGAACATTAAGTATGAACTGCATTCCTTGTAAGAAAGCACATCTTAATTTTTTACAAAATAATTTTTCTTTAAAAGAAGCAGTTTCAGAGTAATTTTTAATCTTTTCATCTTATCGCAAATACAGCGCGGCTTATACTGATAATATAATGAGTAAAAATAGAAACGAATAATCAATTTTTCTGCAAGGAAGACTATTTGAAAATCGAAGTGAAGTGACAACATACTCGTGAAAAACATATCGAAGCAACATTATTTGAAGAAAAGTGTTCCTCGTGTCAAGCATACGACGCATCCAGAGTGACCTTTACGGCCAGCGATTTATCAATCACTGAAAGAATCAGATAGTCAAATCTTAAAACTAAATTTATTCTTATCTAAGAACGATTGAAATCAATACTGGTATTGTGAATAAGGAGCAGAAACCTTTTCGCATCTTCAACTAAATGTAAATTGAAAATTTTTCTTATATTTGTAATCTCAAAGGTGGATCTGAGTCGTGAACAGCTGGATCTAATTCTAATCACGCTATAAGAGAACCGTTTAATCTCCTGGTGTTAAACGTCGTGTGCACAAATTGCTCCCCCTCATCAACTGCAAACTCTTCGTTGCTTATTAACGCTTTCAATCTCGTTATCAAATATTTCTTACTCGTATCACTTCAATATAATGATAATTTAAATAAGTCACAGTTTATTCTCAATTAGAGGTTCTCAAATTAAATAACGTCATGTAGATTCCCATAAGGTAAGTCGAAGGGAAAGACGTGGGAGACTCCCATTATAGTGAGAGTTCTGATTGCCTGTGGCGTGAAAGGGATGTTGCATGTTTAATTTGTCGAAATTAGAAGTCTTCACGTTGACGTGACCCATCTCAGATGTCAACCTCATCATCTGACCGTAATTCAAAATTACGAGATAAGGTGGATATGTTATCGAACCCTTTTGGCGGGCAGAAAAAGGCCATCGTAAGCATGTGTGTGTGTGTTTTGATAGAAATCAACAAACAAACAAAAATTTACTTTGAATTAGGTTATTTCTTCGAAAGAAACAGAAAGGGGGAGAGGGTAGAAAGAGAAGGAAACAAAAATAAAATTAACCAGGAATATGATATATTCGATGGGGATGCTTGCAAGTTGCTAGAGGCTTTTTAAAGAACTTTTTACTTTGTTTTAGATTTTCATATTGAAATGAGAATTTAGTTTCTGGTTTACTTAAAAGCAAACTTTCGAAGGTATAGTAGAGTATCGATTATTCTAATACGGATTATTCAAGAATTGTTCACCGAATACGTTCCAGTGTGCAAATTCAACTTTGCACACCATGTAGAAGTTCTGCCGGCGGAAAAAAGACCATTCAGTGGTAGTTGTTGCGTCCATAGTCCTCGTTAGGAAAAATAAATTTTAAAAGCAAGATTGACATTACAAAATACATTCTGATAATAATAATTACATTCAGTGTGCTTAAGGTATATTTACATTGCTAAGAGGCATTTAATTTAATGTTTTATCGTCTGTCTTATTTTAATATCTGAACATAATATTATTATCTACTTTAATAATCTATCGTTTGCTCTTATATATTATTTAATTTAATAGCTGGTTCTTATGGCAGAATCGTCTGTTTTATTCTTTTTGTTGTTGACATTGACAATAGTGTAATTTTTGAGAACAAGAAAATGAAGATGTTATGATTTTTTTCGATGGAATGTCGTATTTTTTTATGTAATGATAATATTATTATTTCTAAAATTCCATGGATTTTTAAAGTGTTTGAGAACGGATATTAACAGTTGTTTCCCGTCATTCAGACAGTTTGGTTGTTAACTTACAAGAATATGATAATGTCTAATCGCTATTTTTAAACTGTTTACGAGATGAACTATAAAGCAAAAGAAAATTTTGAATTCCTTTTTCTAAGCTGTGGGTCCACTTTAATGACTCTTGAGAAATTCTCAAACTACGCTAGTGTGTTATCTCTTATTTGTAAGACAAAATTTACAAGTATACAGTATTGTGTTTAATGTCACTGTTTGTTTGTACCATATTGCTTGTATAATATTGGTACAATCCCCCCCTCCCCCGTAAATTATCGGTTATCCGGAAAATCTTCAGTCTTCAACTGTTTCGGATAATCTATGCTCTACCGTGGTATTAATATTAATTTTATTTTAGAAATTTAATTTTTTCATTTTTTTTTTTTTTTTTTTTTTTTTTGTTAATGATAGGAAGTATAAGAAGGTACTATAAACGTAATTTTCAAGTTAGTATCTGCACAGAATCAAAATTTATTGAAGGTTTAATGATGTTTTTAATACATTTTTATATGAATCAACCTGAAAATTGTAGATAAAAAATATAATGAATTTTGTACACTTGTATGGAAATGAATAATTGTTTTAAAAAAATTAAATAGAGCTAACTGTAGAGAGAAAGCACCAGGGTAGAATTCGAGGCTTGGGACTACGCTTAGGGAGAAAAATAATTAATTTTTTTAAGAAAATAAACAACTGTATAATGTTTTTCTTATGATTTTGCGAGACGTATCTGAAAAATTACTAATTTTGTTTTGAAATTTTACTATACCTATGTTTCTCACTCAATGTCTCAATTTTGAAAAAAATTGGTAGCTCGAGCATTTGATTTGACTATATTTACTAAAAATATACCAAACAATTTAGGGCGAGACTGATTTAAAATATTGTAAATAAAATATATTTTACTAGGAATTCCGACTACACGCGTTGTCTAAAGTGAGTACGTAGTGATAGCGTTATTGGAGTGCCTAGCTCTGTTGAGCTTTAATCTACGGTTTGATATTTATTAAGCTTGATTACTTCAAGCGTCCAGTGCAATTAGGTATATTGTGATAGGTGCTGAGAATTATAGAATTTACATGAGAGGGGAAGGGGAATACAGGGTGGAGTGCGTTCCTCCAATTAGGAGGCAGCAGCTCTAGATATATTTGGAGTGGGTGTGTCAGTGTCTGTGTTCTGATTGGCTAGGAGTTAAAGAGGGTAACTTTATAAAAACTGTTTGGTTAAGTAGGGAGAATAATAATTCTTTCACGCTGGATATGGTATTTATATTTATTGACATTGTAGTTTGGGATTTCCAGAATTGAAGGATTTATATTTTCGATAATTTTTTCTTGAAAGTTTTCATTTATGGTATTGATAAAAGTTTTTAATTGTAGGGAGGTCTACAGAATTTCTAAGATCTTCATTTCTCATGAACCATCTTGCATTACAAATCATTCTCATGATGTTGTTTCGCAAGATTTCAAGTTTATTGTAATGGATTTGAGTTGTCTGCTTCCAGATGGGACAAGCGTAAGTTATGATTGGACGCAGAAGTTGTTTGTAGACAAGCATCTTATAACTAAAGTCTAATGCAGAGTTTCGACGCATTAAAGGGATTAATTTATTCGCAGCTTGTCGAAACTTATTTTGAATTTGTGTGATTTTACTCCAAGGTATTTAGTTGATTGAGACCATAGTATTTTGTTGTTGTGTAAGTAAATGTCTATCATAGGATTACGATTGCTTCTTACAAAGAGGACGGCCTCCGTCGTTTTAGAAATATTCAGTCCAATTTTCCATTTGGAGAACCAATCCTCTGGTAAGCGAGGTGTATGCAAGTTTCTATAATACAGATATTTTCAAATATTTTGAGAAATTTTCTGAATTCTTAATTGAAAACGAGACAGATTTATAAAATTTATTATTAAAATTTAAAAATAAACTCTAATATATTAAAATAGAAAAAAAAAAAATCAAACTTACTACTAAAATTTATTTTTTAAATCTTATTAGAATGAAACTTCGTGAGATTTTTATCATCTGAAAAATTACAAGATGTAGCAGACAGTTGACGGGAGAAGTCAATCATAACCTTTACCTCAAACTAGAGCGTGGTCGAGAACGAGGCATACGAGAAGAAAAAGAACCTTA
Source organism: Nephila pilipes (assembly GCA_019974015.1). Taxonomy (NCBI): domain Eukaryota; kingdom Metazoa; phylum Arthropoda; class Arachnida; order Araneae; family Nephilidae; genus Nephila; species Nephila pilipes. Next base: position 605 of record BMAW01033493.1, on the reverse strand, counting down.
GGAGTATGAAAACTTTCGTACAGAGATATGAAATAAATGTAAGTATTGTTACAAAAATTTTCTGGTCGTATGCGAGTGAGAATCAGTCTAGCACGGAGGATAACAATAAATGACGTTTTATTCGCAAATCTTCAGGATGACATACAGGTGAAGGCAGACCTTGGACAGTAACATTACAATTAGAAATTACAGCGCTCTTACAGATTAGAGACACAGATACAGGGTCAAAAACAATACTAGTAATGATAGCTTCACAATTGTATAGCATCGTTCATCTCACCAGCTTAACAGGTCAATTGAAAAGTTCTCGACCTACCATAGAAAAACACATTTTTTTGGCAAAATTAGTTTTTTTTATTCAACATCATTCCCTTCAAGGGTTATACACTGATTATAACGACCCTCCAACTTTTCGATACCATTTTTGTAGTGCGATTTGTCCTTTGCTTCAAAATAGGCCTCAGTTTCGGCGATCACCTCTTCATTCGACGGAAATTTCTTCCCAGCGAGCATTCTTTTAAGATCTGTGAACAGGAAATAGTCGCTGGGGGCCAGATCTGGAGAATACGGTGGATGAGGAAGCAATTCGAAGCCCAATTCATGGA
>BMAW01033492.1:0-15515 GCA_019974015.1 Nephila pilipes | reverse complement strand
AAGACGAAATGTTTATTCACCTTTAAAGTTTTTTTGATTATTTTTTTATAATTAAATAATGTGTAAAGAAACATGCATCATTCAAACGGATAATAACGGTTTATATCATTGTATGGAATGTCATCTGCATACGACTAGTGGAAGTATAAACTCAATATCTTCTGATTATGGATTGAGCATTTTATCGAATTATACTATATTGAGAAATTTAGAATGAACTTCTTGGTCATTTGAGGAACAGAATGTTGAATTAAGATACACGAATACGTTCAGAGTACTTTTTTTAAAAAAATTACTTAGAGAAAAATTTATATACTTTTTAACTTCAGTTTTAATATAAATAAGGTAAGTCAAACTGATATTTTCTATAAAGTTTCAGAAAATTAAAAGTTAATAAATTTTATTTTGCAACTAAGCGAACACAATTGACATCAATTCAAGCTGTATGTAAATAAAACAGTTATTGCCAGATCCATGAGTTAAGTTTCAATTTGATTTAATCATGAACCAAAAGATGAAAGTTGTATTTAATATATAGATTTACATGTTTCCAAAAGTCAAGTCAGTTGAACTGTGTACGGATGCTATCAACCATAACTTTGGGGTAGTATATTTAAAACATTCAGATAATGCACAGTTACATTCTATATTCTACATGAGTAAGCACATTACACTAAAACAAGAACCAATATCAAGCTTTGATAAGATTTAGAAGTTACATTTGATTACAAAAACCAAAATAGTCACATGATATGATGCACTCTAGATGACGATACAAAAGATCCAAATATATATTTTGTAAGATCGCCAGATGAGCATAACTACTTGAAATGTTTGAATATGAAATCACCACAGATGAAATTTACCACTTTCCGAAGATAGCCAGATGAGCATTATTACTCAAAGAATTAAAAATATGGTATCACCAAATCAATCAATGAGGTATCTAAACGTATCGAACAGAATTGTTGTGTACATGGTCCCCTCCTTCCAAAGTGAAATTACTTTTAAAATCGCAACCATGTAAGAAGTTGGAGAGTATTTTCATTAACTAAAAACTCAAGTTCAGAAAAATATCAGAGTTGTTTACCTTATAAAAGATGAACAGAATGGAGGTTATAAATTCATGGTTGTTGTTGCTGTGCTGAAAGTAGTAATTATTCCTAGGAACGGCAAAAAAAGACATTTTGTTTAACAGAAAAATGAATCCCTGTTGGAAAAGAGACTTTCATATCTAGATAGCAAAGAATAATTTTCTAAAAAACACAGAACTTAATAAACTGTGTCAAGCGAATTCGATGAAATAAAAAAAAGGCAAAGAGAATGACCTTCCAGTATCAAGAGAAAAACATATTATGTTCGATTTTATAGTTCCTATCTCTGTTACATTAAGACATAACAGCTCATATTGTCCGTGGTAGATGACATCACCAGATATTTATAGGATTATACCCATTCAAATCAACATTATCTACAGAGGAACTACAAAACCATAAGATCCAACAAGATGTCGTTAGAAATCATTTAGCAAATATCTTCCATAAAGTATTTTCTTTACCTCCAAAAACTCAATTCTATTACGAAAATTTATATATGTTCTTCAACATATACAAATTACAAGAGTGCCAAGATCAATTGGTCATAAGAGTGCCAAGAAAAATAGGAAGGATTGTGACTCTCATTTCAGTGTTTGTAAAATGGTCAAACGAAGATTCAATGAAATAGCTCAGTTACATACCAGACTTTCAATGAATTACTAAGAGCAGCATCAAAAGATTCTCTAAACTCCCTCCTTTAAAGTTCATAACATACGTAAGGATAAGGAACAAGACCGTACCAAATACTGAATGAAGCGATTGACAAACTATTCCTGCATCAAATAATTCAGAAGAGAGAGCAGAGACCCCAATGAACAGATTAAAATATTAAATATAAAATCAATGCTATAAAACTGCTCCACTCAACTAAATCATCGGTTTAGTAGAAATAAAAAAAACTAGCGATGAGGAGTCCTAAGAAATTAGAACCTAATTTCTTAGGATTACAAAGCGGTTAAGATAAAGCCACATGGTCGCACTACGTAACAAAAGTTGGATATCACGAAGAACCTGAATCAACCTCTACTTAAGCTTACCACATAAAACTATGATCTGAAAGAGTTGAAATCTGAGATCAAAACTTTTCTATTTCTTTATCCTTTTCGAAATATCTTTTTGTATCAATCCTTTTCGAAATATCTTTTTGTATCAATCCTTTTCGAAATATCTTTTTGTATCAATCCTTTTCTTTTCAAATATGGTTTTTCTCTATTTATTTTGTTTATTGCAATGTTCGAAGCAACTCACGCATAGATCACCGAACATTGTGGAATTGAGTGAAATGAATCCCAACTATTTTACCAGAAGACAGTACTTTCGCTATTTGCGTTACTAGAAATGTGGATAATAAGGAATATGGTATAGAGTTGAGTGGTAATCCTCACTAAGGAAAACTGTTGAACAGAATGTCTCGCTAATAAGAGTCGAATCAGCAATAATTATTGCAAGCAGGAAGCCAGAAGATATATCCAAAAATAAAAAGTGGTGGCCGTATTAACGAAGGCTCTTCAATTTTATGAAAAGTTTTTAAATCCTTGAAAAAATTAGCCGCCTTCAGACAGGGAGCGTAGGATTCAGTTCGATCAATTCCCACAATAACAAAAGTAAAACTAAATCCTATTCATATCCGCTTGCACCTTACATTTATCAGCGATTAAATTAATTACCTTAGCTTATTTTCGCAGAAACCTGTTAAATACAATCTACTATGATCTTAAGACCATTATGAAGTATTAAATTGATGTAATAGATCTTTTCAATGGAGTTAGCAATAACTTTCCTAAAGGGTCGTCCCATTACCATTCTGATGAATTGTGCCTTAAAACACAATTTAAGGTGAAGAGAGGAGAGACATTCGTATAATCACCAGATTATCTATGATGCTAATCGTTAAGTCCAAAAGATTAGGGTGTAGGCACAAATTATGTATTCTCCTAAGACACAGTTTCATTTTATGCAATGGCTTTGGTGCATTGTTATTTCAAAAGTAAATCACTATCTTGTATCATGTTCATCTTTTTCATGGTGTTTTAAAATTTTCCTTACTCTTATATGGTCATACGTTCAACATAATGAAGGAGTTGTAAAAATATTATTATTGAAAACAGACTGAGCAGTGTAATATGTTTTGTATTTTTCCTCTTTTACATCGGGTACATTTCTGAAACACATAGTAATAGTCATTTTGAGAGAAATCACCCCTCTCCCCATCAGACAAAAAGAGCAAAATCTCTACAATTTTTCACAAGATCTTCTTTTATGCCACACATAAAAAATGTCAAATGTACATAACAGCTCAAAAAAGACAAAATCCATCTTACTTCAATTAGAATTAGTATTTTTGTGGATTCAAATATTTCGTAGGGAACATAGATTTATTCTTATCGATCTTCCTTATTAGGTGAAAATGTATCATTTCACTTAAGAAATAATCCATTAAACATGCTTAAATAGGATAACTTCATCATTTGTGTTTGGATGTTGCTATGATTTAAATTTCTTAAAGAAAGGATAGTTAAACTGAAATATTGATATTAAGAATTTAAATTTTAATATTAATAATGTAGCCGAATTCAGATTGGATTTTATTGGATGACTTCCTTAAATTCCTCATTTTGTCTCTTTTGTTTGTTAGAACTATGTTAAAATTTCTAACAGAATATCTTTTTTCTCCTTAAGAGAGGTTTTAGTTATATATAATGAATTAGAAGACAAAGATAAAGGTATACTTTAGAAATATTCCTTACCTAACAATAGTAGTTTAACATATAGAATAAGAATAACTTTGTGCGCATATTTTGATCATAAAATAGTATAAAAATAAAATACAGATATGAAGGTCGATCATTTTATAAGAAATAAATCTAATGCATATGCCTACTAATACCCGTTATTATTATTACTTTTTTTATTTTTCGAAGCATTTTCGATAAGATAAATATTTACGCATTAAATTCAAATGTTCACTTTTCCATGCACTACAAATCAGCGATATTTTGGTTCATTACCCTTAAAATTCAACATAAATGTTTGCTCTCTCTTCTGAAACATGAAACAGGAATTTTTGTTTAATATTTTGTTTTCTTTTTTCACACAATATGTAATCTTCCCTGAAAATTCCAAACCAGCTCTTATCTTTATTTTTACGAAAATTAGTTTTGGCAGTATTTCTAGCGTGTCATTTGAATTATTATAACAGTCATATATGTTTCAGTTATGTACTTAAGAGTGCAAAAAAAAGTTAAAATTGAAAAACGGTATTTCTTTTACTTATATTTTTGCGACAGGATGATAAAATTATGTCCCGCTTTATAAGTATCCAGAAAGAGGTTGTTTGGATATAATTACATTTCATAAGAATTACAAACCAGAAAAAGTATTAATGAATGAGTTCCTAGACCTACACAGCCCCTCAATTGAACATCTGTAGTGCTCATAGAATTAAATTTCAAAGTTGTAATTTTTATTCAATTTCATTTTGTCTTACAGCAATACTATTGCTATTAGTGACAGTACGTGTGTGTTGTGAACATACAAAAAAAGAGAAAGAATTTATTTTCTCAAAGTGAAATCTGAACAGGTCTTGCAAGAAAAAACAAATTAACAGTATCATTTATTAATAAACATTTAAATGATTATGATGTTACAATTGCTAACACAATGTAGTTTATTTTCCTGCATTACAAAGTACTATTATAAGAATGTTTTATCAGACCTATTCAGGAATGCATCAGCCAATGTATGGCCAATGCTCGAAAGTATAATTTAGTTAATACAGATATAAACATACTAACAAATCTGATTTTTTGTTACACTTGTTGTGTAACAAAAAAATTTAAAATGTAAAAGCCTCTCTAACACCAGTGTTAACTTCATTAAATTAACGAACTCTTAATCAAGTGATGAATATTCATTGAAAACAAATGTCATGCCAAGGAACATTTTAATGGTTGCTTGAAAAAACTAATCTGAAAAGCTATCTTTGTCAAGCATGAATCATTTATTATGATTTATTTGATGAGTTTTCATAATGGTTATAAGGGAGTACTAATCATATTGCTTACATTTGATGAAATTTCTGGACAATATACAATTTTTTTTTTAAAAATGTTTACTTTTTTTGTGTTGCGACTCCAAAGGACATTCATTAATTGTCTTTAGCAAAAATAGCCAGAGATGGCGTTACAATCATATTATTAAAATGGTGAAAGAAGATGTGACTTGTAAGAGTGGGAAGATGATTTGAGTTTATTATATATATATATATATATAATGTATTTGTATGTATGAAAGTTTTAACTTTAAATTCTTTTCCTGATCAACTGATTTTTATAAAAATTACAGTCTTTAAAATGCAGCAAATCTAAATAATCTTCATACATTTTTATCACTCTAGGTAGAAATGTATCATCATATTATTCTGGAAGACCGAACAAGCATTTTATAATTTATGATTTATATACGCATTTATTAATATTTTAATGCAAACGAATAGAGTAACTTTATCCAAAACCCTGGAAAAAAAACAAACATTGTAAATTTAACTTTTACATATAGACACAAATGTTTTCCTTCCTATCTATCCTATCGTATAAGTTCGATGCCGGATAAGGGGAAGTTTCTTCACTAATTTACCAAGGTAATTTTGCCGTTTGACAAATGTTACAAAACGGGAACATCCACTATTTTTTTAAAACAATGCACGACAAATAATTGTTTTCATATATATTGATATGTGCCTGATGGTTTTGCGTTACATAGCTTTATCTCCTAAACACATTCAATGCTCCATTGAAATCTCAATAATTTCTTTTTTTGCACTCATACATGATATTCATCTGGTTTCTTTTCCTTCAAATTACTTTTTAATTCGTCTGGATTTATTGAGTACATTGTTTTGAAATCTTCGAACTTAAGAAAATTAAATTATTATTATTGTGCTACGAATCTTATGTTGAAATAATATTTTAATAGTATTATATTAATCTATGCATTTAGCAGATTATATGTATCAAAGGTCTTCTCTAAAAACCAAAATTTTTCCCCTTCATTTAGAAAATGATTATATAGCTTTCCAGTTAGAGTTTATTTTATGAAAGTAAGGAGTAAAATTTAGTACGCTTACAAAATATAAGAAGGTTCAGAAAATGTTACTACCAAATGTGTTCTGCGTTTTGTTTCTTCTCATTCTGAAATCCTTTACAATTTGTAAAATATATGTAATCTATTCTATATACGAAAATAAACAAGGCAAAACGCTTATCTCTCTTTCGAATTCAAAAGGCGGGATGAATTAATCTGTCGTTCCGCTTCAAAATCCTAAATGGCACATTGAATTATTCCAGTAATTCTAGACAGTAACTGCTTGAAAGAAGGACATCCAGATAGTTAATATTTTTGCAGAGTGAAATATTAAAATAAAATTATTTACAGTTATTAAATATGATACATAAATTAGAATACAATTATATCGCTCAAAGAAAATATACGCGACCGATAAGTTCGAAAGTTAGTTCGTAATGTATTTTGTTTTTTTTTTGCCCCGATCTCCACTTCACTTCAGCAACCGTCTCATTTCCTCAGCTCGGTGGCATGGCTTGAAGTAAAACTTAGAAGTAGAAAGCTTCATTCATTGTGTTATATGATAAAATTATTTAAGTAGGAATCCATTATAAAAAAGCTTCATTTTGAATCGGACATATTTGCTTTTTGCATGGTAATTGATGTTCACTCAATGTAACGAATTATTAACATTAGTGAATATTTTGAAAACACTCTTCACACACACACAAATGAATCTCCATAATAATTCTAATTTCATATGTTAATTTACCATTTCAAAATTGGTATGCACTGTAACTCTAAAAGAATGGCAAAAATTGATAACATATGAAAACAATACTATTTATTTTAAATGTATTTTCGTAAGACATTTTCAAATCGAACATATATTTCTCATTAAAAAATAAAATTAGAAAGTATTAAAAATCCTTTAATTGTCTTTGTTATTATATTAAAATCATATAAATGCAAGCCCAAACTCTCTAAGGAAAATTGCGAACAGTCACATTTTAGCTTCCCTTGAATTATAATTTCCTTTAATTTATGCATTTGATATTATGTTATTACATCACAGGAGTTATGCATATATGTGATTTACTTAATTACGTTATTGCAATTTGAAAATAAGTGTGTTATAGATTTGATGTGTATTTTGATCGAATAATTCATGCATCTTTTATTATTGCTAATAAACTATTTGATCAAAAAATAGAAACGTCCTAGAGATAAGCAATATTTAGCTTGTTGAAGTACACAGTAAACAACGAATTTGTATCGAATTTTGTACATTCTGAAATTGATACACTCCATTCTTTAATCCTTCATATATTTGTTTTCTTTGAAATAGCTCGGAGGTCTCACAATAAAGAATAGAAATTCTTTTAAAATACTAGTTCAGATGAAAAGAAAAGATGTCAGAAACAGATTTTTTTATTTCTTTTTATCCTATTTCTTCTTTCAAGTGGAAGTTATTTCATGTAAGCCTTCTATATGTCTTTATACCTCCCTACTAGGGATTCTAAGGTGTTTTGTGTCCTAGAAAACTGCAATAAAACTGAAATACAATATATATATATATATATATATATATATATATTCTGTTGAAAGACTGGCATTCCTTCATGAAAAATTGTATGATTAAATATTTTGAAAAACAAGATTAAGATTTTTTTTTCTTGTATAACATTTTATGCGTGAGATGAATCAAGTTGCTTTTAGGATTACAAAATCAATATTACGGGTTACGAAGCTCAATACATGGTCACTGGACTTTTGATACTGTGCTTGAAATATTTATCTTTATTTTTTAACTGCGTTATGTTCGGAAGTAGATCATCAGAAAAAAATGTATTTTGATTCTCAAAAATGTATGAGTAATAATCAGATGTTGCTTCCAATTTCCTTTACTGATAAAACGACCATATTCATGTAATACAACAACATTGAAATAGATGAAATTAAATTTAGAAATACATTTACATTTCGTTTACGGAATGCATCTTCACTGGACCGAGGTTAGTCGCCAACAGCCCTCGTGTTGCTTCTAGAGTAACGTTAATAAAATCAGTCCAGCTCACGGTTTGCAAGTATATTTGATATTATTTAAACATGCTGTGGAATCATTAATGAAATTTTGTAAGTAAAGACCCTTTATTAAATTTATACTTTTTGTGATACTTCCATCAAAAATGACAAAAGGTTATCATAATAAATATTTTCTCCACGTACTCGTACTGAAAAGTTTCAGCCAAGTTCACAGTAAAAATTAATAATTTCCTTAATCCCACACACATACGCATTCCGATTCCCTTATTGCGTAAACGCAGTGCAATGAACAAGCGGTTAATGTTGACTCCATTATCCTCAGGAATGTATTCCAAAATCTTTTGTTAGAAAATTAAGGTCGTTTGATAAATCAATCATAAACTCATTAAATTGAGTCATTAATTTAAATTATTTAGACAATTTTATGATCAGAATCATATCTCTTTTAAGGTTAATTATCACGAATTATTATTATGATCATTGGTCGGAGTTGATTACAAGATACAATCAATTAAATCTAAAGATTCAAAATAATACTAATTTGAAGTAAAATAGAGCAATGTATCAGTATGTATATTGTGTTAGATTTTGTTGAATAAATATTTACTTCAAATAACCAACAAACAAATATTTTATATACTGAAAAGTTGTTAAAATAAAAAGCTTTTCTCTAAGTTTATAATATTGTAATAGATGTTACTTTAGAGACATAATTGATGCTTTAAGTTATGTCTAGTTATTTCGTTCATAAATAATATTTTTCATAAAAATCACATACAGTAGAATAAGAAAAACCATTTGATATTTAAGATAATCAATACATTATATAATGCTTCATACAGTCTCAAACAATAAAACACTATATTTTGTTACTTTAAATTTTGTAATTGATGCATCTTTCAAGTCTTAGTACCTTAGATAGTTGATAAATTCTCATAAATTTCAATCAATATACAAAAACAATAAAGTTAAACAGGTATTTCAAATTTCTTAATGTACCACATTTGATAAGTCCTATGATTATTATTATTTAATTAGTTAATTTTCTTCTATATTTAATATCGCAGAAGTGGTAGCGGAGTGGTCAAGGTCATGGACTCGCAGGCGGCTTTTCTCAGCCAGTCATAGATCGAGCCTTGAGGCCACTAAAGACCGTCGGTAGCTGAGGCTAATGCGCGTTGAATCTGTAGAGGCTCAAAGTCCTCCGGTTGGCATGACGCATGAGTTAGGATGGGGAATGCCAACTCAGTTGTCGTCCTCGTTACTTAACTGAGGTTCAAAATTACGAAGTTCATATCCAATAGCCCTTGTGTTACTTCTAGTGTGATGTTTATAAAACCAACTCAAACTAAATGTATCTTTACTATTTAGACTCAAGTATACTCGCCATTTTGATTTCGAGGAAGTGATGCTAATCCGACGAAATTTCGACATTAATTTTTACGTCTTTATTATTTGATCTATTTGAATGAAATAGAGGGCATCTGAAAGAAAAGAAAATTATGAATGCTTATGTGGAATTAAATTTTTCCCTTCGATTTTTAAAAAAATATTAAAAAAATACAAGACTATAAAACTCGCAAATGATCACTAAAATACGGGTAAAAATATTTTTATAATTATCGGAAGGAATAAGTAATTCCTCAAAAGCATTCATTATTTTTTTGCTCTTTCAGATGCACTTTATTTCATTCAAATAGTAAAGATGTAAGAATTAAAGTAGAAATTTCATAGGATTAACATTACTTCTACGAAATCAGAATGGCGGGTAGACGGACCTTAATGAAATATTTTATAATATCGGAAGGGCTGTATTTCATTTTCAATAAAAATTGAATTAATGAAGAAATTTATACACTTTTATCTAATGTTTTTAAGTTATATTTCATTAATGTTAAGAGTACCAGTACTAAGATTTTGTCAATTTATCATACAAAATACATGAACCTTAAGAATATTTTTTTATAATAGTGGTGAAAAGTGCTTTCAATATTTTAATATAATATAGAAAAAAAAAACATCTGACATTTACAGTAAATTTTGAAAATATTCGCTTCTTTCTAAGAGAATAATATCTGATTCATGCATATTTTATAAAACACGTTTCGAGATAAGGGAAGAAATATTTTTTATTTGCTCAGAAATATCGTAATTTTCAGATCATTTCATGTTCTGATTTATATTCATACGTGTCGCAACACGTATTTTTAACAATTACCCCCCCCTCCTGATAGCCAAAAGTGTAATCCCAGCCCATATCACTAAGGTCAATACTCCAAATAACCTATGTATATGAATTTTGTGGTATTGTTACACAAAATAGTAACATTAAAAAATCAAATAAAACGTTCTCATCAGGCGTATCACTATTGATACGGTGGTCTGCAGCAGGTATTCTCGGAGCGTATGCAATGTGATACGCTGGACACTGGAGAGGAAACGCGAGCGTATCGAATGTCCTACGTTAGGAGCGAACGGGTTAAGCTATCTAGCCTATAATCAGTTCTTTGCCAAGGAAATTTCGTTTTTTTTTTCTAAAATGATTATACCAAAACACGTCAAGTGTCATACTCCGTTTGAATCGGAATCGTTAGAAAATTGTATTAAACTCCAATCACGCAGCACGCAATCTTGAACTTCATCAACCTTAATTTTTCGGGCATGATCAACGGAATACTCACCATTTGTCTGCGTGCATAGGGACCAATCTTGATGATACCAATTTCGGAAGGTTATGCTTGACACCATTTGTCCCTATTGCGAAGACAATAGTTTTACATTTGAGAAGAATTGCCTATTTTGTGTCAACGGACCATTTAGGTCGAGGGTATATAGTCGACGAGGATATATGGGTCATCATTTGTTGTGGTAACTTATGGACAATCTTTCCTTTGTCGACATCTAACATTTCTTGCATCTTGGAAACGATTCTACAACCTCTTAAATGATATTCCTTGTCATTCATGCAGTGTCTGTGTCACTTCTTTGTTTTTGAACATATTAAAGTCTCCCTACAATACGACATGCTAAACATATCGTAGTATAACTTTACTATAACACTACAAGTCTCCATTTCTCGCAACAAAAACTTTACAGTTAAATTTCACATCTGAAACAGCGAAAAAATGAAGCTCATGAGAATGCAAGATTTCCACACTTTTGTCCTTTTTATCGTTTTTGACGTTATGAATCCTAATTTCCATGTGAATCTTACATTTTGTTATTTCATCTAATTTTTAAAGTATGGATATTTTATTTGACATTATTTAGGGAAGTAAATATTTGCATATTTTCGTTAAAACCATATATACCCCCTTTTTTCAAGCAGCGTACCACGATGGTAAGCTGAACATTATAGAAAGTGATATTTTTATTACGAATGCAGGTTTGTATCAGTTAACTTTGATGATCCGTGCAAGGGATGAGTTTGTTCTTGTTATTGTTATATCTCCTACCTGTGTACGTTTCCCTATACTTGTGTTACCCTTTGCCCTTGAGTTTGTGAATAAAGCGTAATTTACTATTATTCTACATGTTGAGCTGATTTCACTCTACACTCATGGAACAGTAGTTTTCATAACAATATATATGTATATATATTTGAAATTAAAATTTAATATAAGTTAAAATTCACTTTTTTTATTTTAAAACCATTCTTACCATTTTAATATTTTTTCTGAATGTTGCCAATAAGACTCCAATTTTGCAGCTAATAGATAGTTTATTTGAAAGATTCCACTTTTTGTATACCTTTCAAAAACATTTTCATGTATCTGAAAATTTAAGTTAGTAAATTCAACCTAATTAATTAAAATATCTTAACTCTTTTACAATTCATTAGTAAAGGTGCATTTTAAAAATATCTTCAAATTTAGAGTTTATATGAATATTCTAAATAAATATATTTCATTACAATGTAAGAATCCATATTAAAAGTAAAGTGGATGAAGCTATTTTTCTCTCCATAATTTCAAATTTCAAAAAAATGTGTTGAAAATGTCAAACATTATGTAACAGTAAATGTTGCGAATGGAATTTAAAAAAAGAAACCAACACTAAAAATATTGATACTTATTTTTAACTATATTTAGAAACTGATTATTTTCTTTAAATGTATTAATTATTAGCTAATAATTCTTCACACGTGAAACAAGATATCCACATACAGTATTCATACAAATCTGTCAACGTATCTTAAGTTTATCTCGGAACAAATCTTAAGTTTTTCTTGTTTTCTCTGCAGGAATTTGAAATATTTTCAAATACTAATCTCTTTGTTGCATGGAAAATATATTTTATTCTAAACTTCATAATAAAAATAAAATGATAGTAATGAACTGTAACAATTTCACAAGAAAATCTGAATAATTAAGTAGGAACGATTTTATTCGGAAGGAAACAAACAAAATTTTAATATATTTTGCTGATATTAAATCTGCGATTTCTTTCAACTGCATGTGGTCCCTCTAGCCTAGTGATTATGGCAGAGGAGTAGTGACCAGTGGTTTCCGTTAAGTCCTAGGTTCGAGCCGTGATGCCACTAAAACCCACCATGTTACCAGGGATGATGCATGTTAAATCTTTTGAGGTGTGGTAACTAGGAGAGGATAGTGCCACCTCAGGTGTCGTCCTCATCACTTGACCGAAGTCTAAAATTTTGAGATCCATCACCAACAGCTCTCTTGTTGTTTATTGTGCCCCATTAATAAAACTAACCAACCATCTTTCAACTGCTATACTTAAGATTTGTTTTGAATTTTATTGATTAGGTTGGATAATTATTAATTTATAAAATCCAAATTTTAGATTAAGATCATTTTTTAATTCAATTGTTTCCAAAAAGAAAAAATTAAAAAAAATAATATGATTTTTCTAATTTAATTTTAAGAAATTCCTTAAGTACTGATGAATTAAAATTATTGTATAAATTTAGTGACAGCTTGTTAACTTAAATTAATGTTTAGAATTATTGTTATATAAAATATGTTGCTCATAAGGTAAGTTAGTTAAAGCTAATGAATGCGTGCAGGTCTTTCTACTACTTTTTTAAAATATTTGTTTCTCTAATTTAATATTCGTTATGTGTTAATCTGATACGTGTAATTAATAAAATAAAAATAACTCATACATTTACGGAATTATTTAAAATCGTTTAAAAATTGGATATACATACCTTTTTATCTTTAATTGTTGGTATTACTTTGAATTAAACAATACTGAGAGAAATCATTATATATTTATGTAGCAAATACTAATTCTGTATAAAAATGGAAGTATTTGTATTTATCCTAATGGAAGCAATACTTGAAATAAGAATATTTTAGTATTCTAAATTGCTTTTCTATGGACAAATTACTTAATAGTATAATATTTTATTCCCTGCTTTTTTTTATCTCAATGAGCGGATATTTATATTATTAAAAATAAATTATCTACAAACTAAAAACTTATGGGTCAATATAGTTAAACAATAGTTCCAATATAGTTAAACGAATTCAAATTCATGTATCTTGTTTTGGTATAGGTAATTACAACAATGCTGCTGTGAAATACTTTAGTGAACTACTTCCGAACTTCAGACTGTGTTACAAAGTACTGCTAAAAGTTTAAAAAAAAAATTTCCTTTTATAATTTATAAAATACTTCTTTCCTTGAAAAATATGGAAAATAGTTTTCAAGAACTTTTACATTGAAAATAATTTTGGGGGTATCTTGTGTATTTTTTGCAAGTCCTGTCATTTCCAAACGTATGAAAATATCCAGGGTTCCAGAAAAACAGTCTCATGTATGGAAGTTTCAATATTGATATTCTGGAACATTCATTACAGAATTCCCGATTCACTATAAAGAGAACAGAAAATTTGTGTTTCCAAAACTCATTCCATTACTTCCAGCAGAAAGGTAAACAGCTTTAAACACCCTACGAAAATGGAGAAAGGAAAGAAGCGAATTTGTTCCGCATTTTTCAACTTCTATGTAATAAAATCCAAAGAAAAGAACAATGAAAATATTTAGAGATCTAAAACTTTCACTTTATTTTTTAAAAAAAAAATAGTAAAAGTAGAGTTTCAAAATTGTAAAAGTTATTATGAGAAAGAAAGCCTTTCGTTTTTTACTTACTTGCACGCAAGAATTCAGATAGCATAAAGTATTGAAGATTTGATAGCCTTCAGGGGTTAAAACAGGTTTAAGAAAACAATATTTTAACCGGATAGAAAAATGTATTATTAAAATGAATAAAATGGTGATTTTGTGCAGCTTTCACTTAATTGAAATAACATTTTTGAATTGAAATAAAAAATTTTTTTATAATTTTTAATATTTTTTTATTATATTTTAACACTAAATATTAGGCTACATTTTGATGCATAATAAACATGCATGAACACCAAGGAAAAATATCTCATTTTACTGTAAGGATTAACCTTAGTTTTTGAGCGTAACAGAATTTTTTATGTGCATCATTTTGGGAAGGTTATTTTTACTACATTTATCATTCAGATGACATGTCACATTTGCACCGTATTTTCTCTTTCGTATATTTAGCTTTGCGTGATCATTTCTTTATCTTCTTCTCTCAAATTGGTCATCTGAGACGGTTTCATGAGAAAGTCGGCTATCGACATTTTGAAGTCTAAAAATTGCATGGATTTACAACCTACATTTCTTTCTCGATCTTCTCTCATCAAGGTCCAAACATTTGCCAGTCTCATATCAGATATTGAAATAACCAAATGTTAGTTATTGAAAATGTATTGTTATTTTTCAGTTGATTTCCAAAACTGACGTTTATTTATTGACACTTCTTGTGATTTAGAGGTTTATTTCATTTCACTAATAAGAGGATCCTCTTAATCACTCGAGCTCTTATCACAGGAATTGTCAATCTTTGTTTCACTGGATTTTAAATTTCTTAGCAGTTTTTCTCTTTTAGATATTTTTTCATGTTCAAGTTCATAATCTTCATCACAAAAATCAATCTCAGATACATCACCGTTCATTATGATTTCCAAGATTTCTTGAGCATCTTTTTCGGCATCTAAATAACGTCGGTTTCCGAATATTTTTCTACAACCAATTGAGTCAAAATTAGATTATAATATTCACAGAATTGAACGCAAAGCACCTATACTAAGAGAAAATCTCTGTTTTTCTTTCTTTAATACTTAATTATTATTTTTTTCAGAATTTGATCGAAATTTAGTTACAATTATAAGCAATTCGGAAATGCATGCTAGAGTTTAGTTTGAAAATATGAAAAGAATGAAACATTTAATCAATGATATTTATTTTAATTCAATGACATCATAA
>BMAW01033491.1:1249-13754 GCA_019974015.1 Nephila pilipes | reverse complement strand
GAGATTCAAAAAATAAAAGAGATTAAATGTTTTCAAAATATTTCGAAGGCAAAAAGTTCCTGGCTGAGGTCTCATGATTCCAAAGAACGTAGTTAATATGGGCTAATATACTCGAATTCCGTCAAAGAAGAAAACTTCCTCTTAAGCGAAGTGTAGAATTGAAACGAGACGAACGCAACTAAATACGCAGTCCTCTTCTAAAGCGTCTGTCTCAGAGCTTAAGACTCCTTTCAAATCGTTGTTGCCTCCAATGCGTTGGAAATAAAAGATAAATCAGCCAGTCTCCCGAATAGAATTGGTAACAAATTGAGAAAAAAAAACCTCTGCTAAATACTTTACCTTACGAATCAAAATGAAACAATACAAAATACTTCTTGAAATGGTGATTGCCTTTTATTAAGCAGAGGGTAGTATATGCAATACGGCACTCGGAATCATGTAAAGTTCATTTAAATTAACGACTCATAAATCATACGAAGATATTACGTCACAAAAAATATGAGAGAAATTTGTGTTATTTATATTTAACCACTTATTACTTCGTATTTTACATATTACAAAAAGGAAAATTCAGTGGGTTTTTTTTTCTTTTGTTTTCAGAGCTGGAAAAAATATACATACTAAAAATGTATATATAAACTATACTTCTAAAACTAGTTAAAAAATAATAATATACGTATATTCTCTCAAAATGTTCAACTATGTAATGCAATTAAAAATGGGATTGACTGGTAGTTGATTTTGAATGTGATTGCTTATTAACGTCGCATTGAAATGCGGCGAAAGGGCTTCTGGCAACGAAACTTGTAATTTTAAACTTCGTTCAAGTGACGAGAACGACACCTCAGCTGATGCCTCTCTTTCAAAACTTCCACTTATTAAGCCATTTTTTATTACGATCCTGCAACAATTTATTACAAATATTTGTATAAATAAATTTCTTCCCGATGTATCTCAAAATTTCTGCACACTTTTCTTAATTTCAAAAATGAAATCGACTTCGAATTGTCCTGACGGCGAAAGGATGAATACAGCTTCGGTAGTATTATTCGTAAATTTATTGAATTTTATTGAGAGCAGAATACCATAAAACGTCAGAAAACGGGGGGAGAGAGAGAGAATACAAATAAGAAAACAGAATCTTTCAAACAAGATGAGGTGAAACATTTCTGTTTTGTTGATATCTTGTGCTGTAATTGCAGAAATACTATAGTCAACTACTTTGTCCCTTCGTGGATATTACGAAAAAAATTATCTTCATTTTCAAATCGATATGCTTTCATTTCAAAACTCCGTTTAGAGAAACTTGAAAAACTTTGCAATAAAAGCAAAAAATATTCTCCATAATATATTAAATATGTAATAAATAAAGCAATATATATGAATGTTTTCAAAAGCAATAAATATTCTTTTGTCTCCTTTTAGTCCTCAAGATGATATGGCAAAGGCATATTTTTTTGAAAACTCAGAATATTGCTGTATATATAAATATCCATACCAAGAATATTAATTTAAAGAAATTAACTTGGAATAAGTCATACATTTCTCGGATCAAGAGAACACAAAACTCTATAGCCTACTTTGACATTTTCAGCTCTTATATCACAATCTGTCATCGGTAGCATAATAGTCATGGTCCTGAACTCGCGGCTGGTGATTTTGGTCAAATCGTAGGTTCAAATCTTGTTTCTACCGGATAACCGGGGCTGATGCACGTTAAATCTGTCGAGACTCGAAATCCTCCCATTTGCATGGTGTGAAAAGGGAGGTTCCATCCAAGGTGTACTAATCACTTGACCAGGATTCAAAATTACGGGCTCTCTCCCCAGTAGCCCTTGTGTCCCTTCTAGTGTGACGTTAATAAATCAATCAATCATCCTGAATGTTTCACCAACCCAGGAGACTATATCTTTTATTTATGTACGTAACACTCTCTCCGGTAGAATCAATAAACAATCTTATTCATATAAAAAAGGGACTATTCATTTCGGCCATGCCTTCAAAATGTGTTAGTAATATTGAACAAAGATTTATTATCTACTTAAATATCATTCGTGATATATATTTATATATATACCCAACTCTTTTCTTACGCGATTTTGAAATAACACGGTTCACCAATATTCTTTTTTACTCGAATTTTTTGTTCTAGCACAAATAAAAAAAAATTATTTTAATTCTAATTTTGACAGTAATTAGGAGACAGTAGATTTATGGCAATATATGTATGAGTGATTTTGTCATCTTCATGGCTTGTTTACTTTAATTATATTCTGATAGGACTTCTAAAGGGACACGCATTTCCTAATGGTAAAAAAAAAAGGAGTAGCATCGACAAGCAAAAATGCTGCAAAATGCATTCCGGATAAACTAGCAAAAATAATTTATCAGTTTGGTTATGCTCTCGATCAATTATTCAATGCGGATGAAACAGGATTATTCTGGAAGAAAATGCCTGAAGGAACGTACATAGCAAACTCTTAAAAAAATCAGCAGGTGGTTTTAAAGCGGCTAAAGATCGGATGATGTTTTTGTTTCTTAGTAATGCACCTGGTGATAAATTGTTAAAGCTTCTGTTAATCAACAAATCACTTATGCAACGATCTTTAAGAGTCAAGAACATTAAACAACTTCCGGTTCATTTAATGGCGAATAAAAAGGCATGGATTAAGGCTGATTTGTTTACGTAATGGTACAACAACTGTTTCATTTCAGAGGTCCAGAAATATATGGAGCAAAAAGGTTTGGAATTCAAAATACTTTGCTCGTTGATAATGCGCCCAACCACTCAGTGCTGGATCATCCTAGTACCAAATGCAGTTTTTTCCACCTCGTTGTTTCGATCAGGGTAATTTGGCAGCATTTAAGATGTACCAATAAAGCAAACGTTTAATTATATTTTCGGCACAGTGGAAGGAAGAAATTTGACTGTCGTGGAAGCATAAAGAGAGCTTACGATTACGGATCGTATTACACATGCTTCATTTGCAATCAAATAGTTGCGCCAATCAACCTTAAATATTTGTTGGAAATCACTTTTTCCAGCAAGTGTCAAAAGTGGAAGTTTAGTCGTACAAAAATCAGCCGCGTGCTCTGAAACTATAACTATCAATTGCGAAGGTTTTAACAACGTGCAAACGGCTGACATAGAAGAATTGATGCTAGAAAAGTCTTAAGATGAAGAAGATTTGATCCTATTTATGACAGTGTATGATAATAAAGAAGTCAATAATGACGAAGTTGAAGCTCAGCTATCAACAGCTGATTTAATTCGAGTGGGCTTGAAATTTGATACAAGTATGGAACAAAATTTTCTTACTCATGAAATTGACAAAATAAAACGTGCATTGAAATTTCAACACAATCTTCAGTTAAGTGTAGCAGAATATCAATAATTATATAAGTAACTTGAGAAAGAAAAAAAAACAGTCGTTAATATAAGACTTTGTAAAAAAATAATAAACAGAGGCCGTTAATAACGAATGAAATTCTTCATTTGAATCAAAACCGACAGTTGTGGTTGACATATCTGACACATATACTGATGATAGCATTTTTGATTCAGTACGTAATAAACGTGCACTCTTGTCATCAAGTAGCGAAGAATAGTTGTTAGTCAGAAGTTTTATTCCTAAATTCAATTTCAATTCTTATATGTTGTATGTACCTATGGATTCAATTTCCACTGTACACTAATTTCAATTTTTTTAAAACAAAAATGAATTGTTTTTTTTTTCATAAATATGTAATTTGGATTTCATTATTACTTTTTTGAAAGGTTTTTTTGAAAAATAGTTAGAGTTTTTCATCTCATATTATTTTTTTAAACCTAACGAAAGAGTAGAACTTATCCCTTAATTTATCATACGTCCCATGCATTTTCTTACACGAATTATTTTTGTACGGTTTTCTGAGGAAAGTATCTACCATATAAAATAAAGAGTTGGGTATATATATGTGTGTGTGCGTGCGTTCGTGTGTGTGTGTGCGTGAGCGCATTTTGATATATTCGAGGTGTGGCTATTAAATAACGAGACAGTCGCTCTTACAGAAGATGTACATTTACGCCAACCGACATCTGTTTAGCATGAAGCCTTCTCTTTCGAATGCAGTGCCTCTCGCTTTTATTCAGTAATCCGTATATCCACTGCCTTCGTTCCCGTTTGAGTTATTATTTGGTTTCACCAGAAAAATTATAAGTTTAACATTACAGCAGCGAACTGTTCAAAACTTTTGGATAAAACTTTAGAAAAACACTACTGAAGCTTATAACTAATTGTAAGAAGTGTATGGTAAGGAATGCTTATCGCGTGCACGTGTTTTTGAAAGGTTTAAGCGTTTTCCACGGGTCCGCGAAGACGTTGACGGTGATTCAAACCCGGGTCTCCCTTCCACGTCAAAAACAGTAAACAATATCGAAAAGGTCAATAATCTGGTTTGATGTGACATTTGTTCAATATCCATGCGATTACTGAGACTATAGGAATCAATATGTAGAATGTGTATGGAAAATTTTACATAATACTCTTAACATGCAAAAAGTGTATGCTAAAAGGGTGCCTAAAATTCTCACGTTTAAGCAAAAAGAAACTCGCAAAAATGTTAGTACAGACACTTTGAATGCAATTAAAAGTGACCCAAATTTAATGGAAAGGATAATAGCGTGTGACAAATCATAGTTGATTACTTATGATCATGAAACAAAGAGCCAATCAATGAACTGGAAGATCCCAACTTCATCGAGAGCCAAAAAAGTTTAAATGAGCAAATCGAAATTAAAAGCAGTGAGGGTTTTTTTTTTCAATATTGATGGAATTGTGTACCTGCCCTGCGTTACGGATGGTCAAAATATTTATCAATATTACTACCTTTCCGTTCTTGCTGAACTCCGTAAAAGAATAAGGAGAAAAAAAACGACCCGAATTGTGGAAGGATAAGTCATTCCGCATTTTTTGTTGAGAAGTTTCTAGGCAAGTACAGCCTCCCAGTGTTAGCCTGTGACGATGGGCTATTCGCGATTTTCTCTTCACTAATATTGGGGATTTAAATGACATTGATTGCTGGAAATACTTCCTTCCTAACCAAAATGATGCGCGATAATGCTAATTAGAGACAGGTGGAAATAAAGTGAAGTGAAATAGATATGACGGTATATATGCAAAGGAGAATTTAGAGGATAGAGGACGAGTGGCACTAGCGCTGAGTGTATTGCTCACATGAGATTCAAGATATCAAGAGTTATTACTGATGGTAACTGTCGCTGAGGATTTAGTATGGCAAAATGACCTCGACTGAAAGGGTTTTGTAAGAGTGTATTATTGTAAATAATATTTGAATATTTAGATTTATCCAAAGGCTCACAAAGAGAGCGAATACTCCTTAGACATTATATTGAAGAAATTGGTAAATAAATAGTTGTGTTAGACTTAACTGGTGTGTCCTTGCGTACGTTATTGACTTTTAGAGAGTTGTATTTAACTAAGTTATGGCACAAGAGTCGGGTAGAAGAAGTGCTTCTCCACAGACCATCCACATTATTTGCTAGATCTTGAGACATGCGACTTTTATCTCAATCCTAAGATAAAATCTGCTTTAAAAGGAAAAAGATTTACGTCCCTATATATATATATATACAGACAGACAGAGAGAGAGAGTGTGTAAAGTTAGTGTTAAGTTAGTGTATTAGACTAGAAATGTCCTTATTCTGAGAAAAGTTTTATCAAATTCACCGTATGTAAGATAGAATTTCATAATAAGTTATTCATTCGAAAAAAAAAAACATTAACTTCACATTTATTTATGTTAAATGTTCTTGAGATGAGAAAAGGAAGCAAAATATTTAGTTACAGATAATTTTTGTGTATTATTTTTTTGGATTGGTTAGATTTATTAACTTCGCACTAGAAGTAACACAAAGCCTATTGGCAAAGGACCTCTTAATTTTGAACCTCGTTTCAGTGACGCGGAAGACACCGGATCTAGCATCTGTTTCCCCAAACAACAACATCACGCCAAATGGGACGACTTTGAGCTTCGATAAAATTAACGATTATAAGTCCCGGCTGCACGTTAGTTCTTTAGTAGCTAAAAGACTCCCAAATCTTGACAAATACTGCCTGTCGCGAGTGCGCGATCGGCGGACAGAGCATACCTATTCCCAAACTAAAATAAAAATTACAGGCTGTTATTTCTTCAAAAGAAATTGGAAGAGATGAATCAAATTGAACTATTTTCTTGAAAAAATCTTGAAGCGAAGTTATATTAATTGATTGGTTAGTTTCATGAGATGTACCGCGTAAAAGCTATTATTCACTTATAAAGAGAAATTAACGTAAGGATTTAAACCTAGGCAACATATGTGTTAGTTCTCATACAAACCGTTGGGGACACAAGAGCCAAATGCTTCTGATCGCGAGTTCATTATCAGCATTGATTTAATCGAGCTCTAATACAGCTAAAGAAGCGCCGTGTAGCATATTACATTTACCTGAAATCTGTTCGATCTCTTTTCAGTTAATATAGCGAAGAAATTTAGCGATGAAAGTTCCAGTTCAGGTGTCCTCCTCGTCACTCGAGAGGGCGCAGAATTTCAATTTCTCTCGTTAACAGCCCCTATGGAAAATAAAAGCAACTTATGAAACAATCGAGCAACATCAAAATATCATAAATCTTGTTCCGAATGCTTTGCAACTCCAGGGGCGTTGTGTGTTTATAATATCTAATTTATACAACCTATAACATCAAGTTTCATTTCAAAGTGGTTTTCTCCATCCTCTATGATTTTTTCCTTCGAAATACAGATTAGGATCACAGTCCCAATCAAATATCCTCAGTGAAGGACTTCCTTTATAGATTCATATTCATATTTATGGTGTTCAATTATAGATTTTATAAATTTAGCCAATACCTGTACGGCATATAAGTATTGAATAAATTGATTGATTCATTTTTGGTTTTATGAGATGTATAGCATCAAAAAGTTTATAATCCCTTATTGGACCTTTATTATTAGACCAATAGATTTTCTTTCTTTCAAACGCCTCATGTAAATTTAATTTTAGAAGAAAGTTCATCTTTTGATGAAAAATTTATTAATTTATTTGATTAGGTGTCCAATAAACTAAAATAGTTGATGGCATTTTTTACTCTGGATGCCAATTCTGCTAAAATAATACATTTCTCACCAAGAAGTTGCACATTCTTCTGATCAGTCAACGAGCAATGTGTTACCTCGAAATCAAGCAGTATGTAATGAAACTCAAGAATAAATCTTTGAATACAATATTTCATGTTTTAACGTTTTAGATACCATTTGGATTTCAGATCAAACAAACGCTCATAAAACTGGTAAGAGTTATTTTTGCAATATTTTTATAAGGGATTAAAATCAAATAAGTCTGCGTAATACATTTAAATCATGCCTAAATATGAAAATTCCTTTTTAGATAAAGCGGAAAAAATTTTCTTCAGCAGTACGTATTGCTATAGAACTTCCTCAATTGTCGAGGGAAAAAACGTTCCCAAGTGTCAGTTCTTCTAATATTAATTCCATTAAACGGAAACGTGTACCGAAATTTGATGGATCCATCAAAGGAAAAATTCATTACTTGCAAATGTAACAAATCCTACTCAAGGATGCTTAATTTAAAACGACATCAGTGTGTAGAATTAGAGAAAAGAAAATACTGTTGCGAAATTTGCAACAAATCTTTTGATCGAAAATTCAATTTATATAGTCATGCACGTATTCATACAAAAGAAAAACCTTATTCTTGTTATATATGCAACAAATGTTTTTCTCATCGATGTAACTTAGATACGCATTTACGAACGCACACAAAAGAAAAACCTTATGTATGTGAAGTATGCAACAAGTCTTTCACTCAAAGTAATAATTTAAAAATACATATGCGTATTCATACAAATGAAAAGCCTTATTTTTGCGAAATTTGTAGCAAAGCTTTCTCAGAAAGTAGTAATTTTAAAAGGCATTTGCTTATTCATACCAACGAAAGGCCTTATGTTTGCGAAATTTGTTACAAGGCTTTCCCTCAAACTGGTGATTTAAAAAAGCATTTGCGTATTCATACGAAGGAGAAGCCTTATGTTTGTGAAATTTGCAGCAAAGCTTTCTCAGAAAATATTAATTTAAAAATGCATTTACGTATTCATACCAACGAAAGGCCTTATGTTTGCGAAATTTGTAACAAGGCTTTCTCTCAGACTGGTGATTTAAAAAGGCATTTGCGTATTCATACCAACGAGAAGCCTTATGTTTGTGAAATTTGCAGCAAGGCTTTCTCTACAAGTTGTAATTTAAAAATGCATTTGCGTATTCATACCAACGAAAGGCCTTATGTTTGCGAAATTTGTAACAAGGCTTTCTCTCAGAAAGGTGATTTAAAAAAGCATTTGCATATTCATACCGACTAGAAGCCTTATGTTTGTGAAATTTGCTGCAAGGCTTTCTCTAGAAGTTATTTTTTAAAAACTCTTATTTCGAATTCATACCAATGAAAAGCCTTATGCTTGGGAATTCTGCAACAAGTATTTCTCTCACCTTCAAAATTTGAAAAAGCATTTGCACAGTCATGCTAATTAAATATTGATATGTTTGAAATTCGGAAGTAAGATGCCTATGATCAGAATAATGTATACAGGAAAATGTACTTTAAATCAGAATTATGAATATTTAAAAAGTTTTTAAATATATATGATTGCGTTTAACTTTGTTAATGTTTTTTTGCAGTAAGGTATTAATTCGCTATTAAACATTTGTCTTTTAGGCGTTTTAGCCCCATGCTTTGTAAGAAAGGCTTATTATCTCTTACTTTATTTTGAAGTAGCAGGATTTGACCTTTTATTTTTTAGGAATTTTTCTGAGCACACACTTTACAACACACTTTTACTTCTTGTTTAAAAGTCTTTATTCAGAAGAATATTTCCCATTGTTTTTTAAAAGTACAATATTGGATTTTTACATAATTTCATTACTAAGGGCTTAAAGGAAGAAAATTTTATTTTTCAATGGATGTTTATTGATCTGTGATAAATACGTTTAATACAAAAATGATCCTCAAAATTTTTAAACAAGGCTAAAATTAAAAGCGAACTTAAATTGTATGCAGTTATTTTTTATCCCAGATTCTTCGTCGAAAAATATTCTCTATTTAGAATAATTAATTTGGACATTGGTTCATTTATATTGAAAAATCGTTCATTCATTCATTCATTCATTCATTCATGAACAATGGTTCAAAATTAATTTTGATTTTATATTTTAACAAATTGAATTCCTGAATATGGCAGTTTAAGTTTCTAAGATGATATTAGTAATTTTTAAACTTTAAAAATATTTGATTTAATTGATATATTTTGTATCCTAATTTTATGTTTCCACTTATTGATAGTTATTTTATGTTTTGATTTCAAATGAAATTATCTATGTAATTTGTTATGTTTTTAAAATTGTTTTAAAACTTAAAAATTTCCTCAAATCTTAAAATTTTGATGAATGTTCTATATGCTTCAAGTTATACTGTTGAATATGTAATACTTTTGTGGTTTACATTCGTTTTGAAAATTATTTTAATCAAAAGTGTACTAAAAATGTTTTAAAGCGACACAAATGATGCATTATTTTATTATTCATAGTATATTTTAAATTGTAATCAAATAGATTTACATCTGTTTGATCTGTTTTGGTTATGTAATTAGCTAAATGCTTTAATTTTATGTATTATGTGTAATGTATAAGTTTCTTTTACTGTAAAATATCGTGAATTTATGACACAAATAAAAAGGAAATTTCTTAAAATAAATTTGTATATTCAATGCAATTTTTTTCCCGTTATATGAGAAAAAGGTATTTTTAAAGATCAGGAAATTTGTTTAGAAAGAGAAGCTCTATTGATATTAAACTTAATGTTTGATAAAGGTCATGTAAGCAATGCTCGAATAATTCGGCAAATCATTATTCAATATTCAGAGGAAGAGGTTACTTAGCTTTATTAGCATTTTCGGTACTGGAATTCATGTTTATATAACATTTACAATTTTACATTTTTCGTTTAATTTAAAGTACTATTAAGTTTTAATATTTCCGGGAAATATAGAAACACGCTAAAAAAATTCACTCTAAGCGGAAATAGTAAATGATGGAAGTGAGCAATTTCTTTTCTTTTATTCCTGAAGTGCCATGTTGCCCCCCCCCCTTTTTTTTTGTTTTGGCAGGCATAGGAATTAAAATAAATCATTTGTAATATTTGTTAATTCATGTATATTTCTTTATTTTTATTGAAGGACTTATTTATATAAAGTGGATAATAAGTTAACAAGAAGTAGCTGCAGTATTTTTACGGAAACATTCATTATTTGTTTAACTTGGATTAATTATATAATTGCTATATAAAGAAATGAAAAAAAATCTTTTATAGGAAATAATCGTATCATCGATTTCTGTATTGATTTATTAGTTTTTAACACAATACATTTTAAATAATTTACCTCTGAAATATGTATCACTGTCAAACTCCTATTACCGATAAAACGTTCGATATTTAACACTAACATACATTGTTTAATACTTAACACTGTGTAATATTCAATATTTAAAACTGAAACAATACTCAACATTAACGACTTATGTTCTTTCAGTGGAATGTTTATTTGAAAGCAAACTTTCTATAAAGATTTGAGATTCAAAGAATAAACAGTTGGGCGTTTCGTAAAAAAGAGCTCGTAACTCATTATGAATTGGTCAGGTTTCGTCATTCCAAAGAACGTAATTAATGTGGGCTCATATACTTTAGTTCTGCCACAGATGAAAGCTCTCTCACAGTCGGGGTGTGGAATTGAAACGAGGTGAACGCTTTCACATGTGCTATTCCCTTCTGTTACCTCAGATTTTAAATTCAATATCGATTTTAAATTTTTGTTTCTACGCTGCAAATAGTTAATCAAGTAATCAGACTGTTAAAGGGATATAATTCTTATTATTCAATTGGAAACAAAAAAAATTGAGAAGACACAATAAATACATTTTCTTTCGAATTAAAGTGAGACGTTATAAAACATTCCTTGATGGAGAAATCGGTTACTTGTTAATGATTGCCTTTTTAATGTAATGAAAAGTTTAAACACACAATACGACTCTTAGGATCATTAAAATTCTTTTAAATAACAGATTATATGAAGGTATAATGAAACTAAAATTGTTGCAAGAATTTGTATTCCTTATAATAAAAAAAATAAGGTTAGAAATTACTAACCACCCAAATGCTCTTGTTTTTGATCGCTATAAATTCACGTACCAGATTCTTTTCTATTTTTTAAATTCTAAATTAGATTTTTTACAACCATGTTCTGTTTCCAGATTTTACAGTTCTATGTATAGACTTCATGTTAAATTTTTCTATATTCTTTTATATTCAATTTAAAAATTTATCGTTTCCTTTCATTTTAAGTACATTTAGCTCAAAATAAATTCAGTTTAATAATCGACTGTTTCTTTAATTTTAGTTACTATTAGCTAAAAATTTATTGTTCAACAATTTATCCTTTGCTCTAATTTTAATTATATGTAGCCTATATTATATTTAATTATATAAAATTTTAATGGTATGTACTTTTTATTACATTTATTATATATATTAAGCTTGAAATATATTCAGTTTAACAATTTATTGTTTTCTTTAACTTTAATTCCGTTTAGCTTAAAATACATTCCCTTTAATAATTTATCTTTCGCTTCAATTTTATTTACATTTAGCTTTAAAATTTAATTTAATAATTTATCGTTTACTTTAATTTTAATATCTGAAAAAATTATATTTTCAGTATCTCATCATTCACTTTAATTCTAATATTTCATTGTGTAATTTTATAATTACAGGATGTGTCCCAAAAGTAAGTTGAATAAAAAAAGTTAATAAGTTAGCACCTTGGGTGACTGTTCTTTACAACATATTGTACAGAATTTTTTTTATTTTTATTTATTACAAAAAGGAAAACCAAATGCTTTTCGTTTTCAGAGCTATTCTGTAGAAAACAATATAAATTTAAGGAATATCTCTGAACTATTTCTTTTTGGAATTAATAAAGAAAAAGAATATGCATGATTTATATCAACGTTCCACTGTATTATACAATCAAAATAAGGATGGACTGATATTTAAATAACATTCACATTTAGAAGAAACATGCGCGTTATTTGTTAATAAATTATGTTATTGTGATTACTTATTACCATCGCACTTCGAAACAACACGAGTGTTACGGACGACGGATTCGTAATTTTGAGACTCGTAAAGTGACGAGGCTTAAAATATCCTACTTTCCGAACTTCCACACCATACCAACGTTAAGACTTGGTCCCTCTACCAAACATCAACGTGCATTACCCCCACTACGCAGCAGTTCTGAAGTCTTTTCAGCTTTCTAACTCACGAATCAGAAACTTAATTTCGGATTGTTGTTACTATCGTTGCACTAGAATAGGTTCGAG
>BMAW01033485.1:0-10000 GCA_019974015.1 Nephila pilipes | reverse complement strand
GAATAAAAGTTTTAAAAAATTCTTTTTGTTCTTAATATTTTAACTAGATTAATATGAAATGTTCACTAATCTCTGATACGCAGTGAATTTGAGCTATTCACGAATTTCTCTTCAATCACCAAGATGACTTTTGGTAATTTGCGTATGAAATGCATAAAATTAATATTCCTTATAAGAAGTGTAGTGAACTGAATTTGAAAAAAAGATATAAGGGAAATAAAATTGAAAGGAAAGAGGAAAGAGAAAGAGGGTAAGTACTAGATTGAAGTGAATCATCGTAATTAATTGCCTAGATTCAAGCGACTCCTGGTTTGAAAGTAATACAAGTTAAATCTGTCGTAAGCAAGAAAACTGTCAATCGGAATAAGTCAATTGGTAAGATAAGATCTTATTATTAGAATATACACTAGGATCAACAGAGTTAAGAGAAATTAATGACCTTAATATTCTATATTACTATTTAATATAATGTTTTGTCTTTCTCTTACGTATATTCAATTGAAGTCTTGAACTTACGGACTGTTTACTTCGATTTTAAGATAACTGTAGATTTAATTAATGAAGGAAATACTTCATAACACTTGATGGAGAAGTGAGGAGGATAGTTATGTATAAGTTCAGAGCTAAAATATAATTAATTTCAAAGCAACATTTTATAGCGAAGCTTTTGGATCAGATATTGTATTGTTTGCGCTTGGTTGTTCTAATTTTCTAAACGTAACATATAATTAAAGTAATTTAATTTAATTTGTTAGAACTATCTTCAATAGTTAAGATAAGACTTCCTAAGCTTCTGCATCTTAAGATGAGTACATAAATGTACCAAACATTCATAAAATGTTTGCTGGTTTTTATAAAGTTGGCTTATGTAGTATTATTATTATTCATTACTTAGCTTTCTGGAAAATTCATTTTATGGTTTCGTTTTAAATAAGATCTGTTGATGATTATTTTCATTTTGCAATTTTGTTATATTTTGTTATTGTTATTTTTTTTTCTTATGAATTTTTTTATTATTCTAACTGCCTTTAGATTTTCTGTTATTAAATTTTTAATTACAAGTTAATAACTACGGGGATGGTTAGAATCCCATAAAAATATAAGTAACAATTATGTCATAATCATAATAACCCTTTCAATATCATTTAAATCATTAACATACAATAACACACCACAATCAAATCTCCTCAGCATAATTCTGCACCATAAACGCAGACCCTGACACAATTGGCAGATCCGTGCAGATTCCTGTTAGGATCCCCCCACTTTTCACATCTCCCATATTTATACCTGCTTTAACTTTCCTCGCTATCCGATAAATCTCTAAATATCTCTTTTTCATTTATAAGAGCAATGATGTAGGAATGCGTCATCGCTGGTTTTGTAACGATATAACCTAAAGATCTAAGGAATATTCTAGTTGTTGTTACCGTGTCTTTGAGTTACATAGAGATTATTTTATATAGTCCCAAATGCCTTAGTTGTAACAGCTGCAATATTAAATTTCCCCTGGAGATAAATAAACGTGTGTCAGTATGTCAATTTAAATAACGTTCAGTAAAATTGTTGGACATTTATAAATATGATTTAGTATCAGTTAAATTGTCGATCCAAGCCTTTCTACAATTTATATGGATTTTTGGGTTATAAGGGAGTATTTTAATGCCCTTGTAGCGATTTGTTTTGTATCTTTCTATTATGTACGTTACTGATTTGGTGTAGATAAAGCCTTTATAGAGGTCTTTCATGTAGGGGCTCTTTATAGAGTTTGTTGGTGCATGCACCAACACTGAGTGATACTCTTCTGCCGCGTGTTAACGGAAGAAAGTAGTTCGCTTTTAATGAAGCAATTAAATTTTAAATCGTAGCTCACAATTTAATACTTTGAAAATTTATATAAATACTGCGTATTGTAAAAGTATAGCACATAAAATTTATGAACTGTGCTGTGATTAAATTAGTGAGAATAGAAGTAATCGCATCTGTTATTTCGCTTAAATAATTTACAAACCAAAAGTAATACACAGAGGTTGATTGAATATGTTTGTGAGATTTGATATACGATTTTAAAATAATCGACAATATTTAAGATACATTTAATGGAAATAAAAATATTTTTTGATGCTAAATAAGAACTTGAATAAGAACTATGCAAGTGGTTACATATTAGCACCATAAATATGTTCTATCTGTCATTTTTGGAAACATTAATGCTTTATTTAAAGTATGTGCTATCAACATGACAAACAAATTATTGTCCCTCACTAGCCATTATTTCCACCCATCTATCTGGCCACATATGGATTCCACTTCAGAAAACCGACTCGTCTTTTGAGACTATCGAAGTATTTACCCATTTTTTAGTATCGAAAAGAATGAAAGAGCTTCTCAACAAGGGCATGTACCATCGAACAGAATAATTGCTAATTGGACGGTGCTATTCCCGGTGAATGCCGCGGGGGAGGACAGGATATCCCATTTGCAACCGGTCGAGCATTGTCATGTAACAAAACCACTTTGACATGTCATTGATCATATAGCTGCCTTTTTGCATTATGGTTCGGTTCAAACGCATCAAATGCAGTCAATAGCGATCTCTCGTGATGATATCGTTCGGTTTCAGCAGATCATAACAAATTACATCCTTCCGAAAGAGCATTATCTCTAAAAGCCTCGACAAGAATTCTGTGTGTTTGAGCTGCAGATTTCTTTAGAATAAAATAGTCCAATAAAATTCCACATTAATAATATTTGCGTTTCACAAACTAAGGGTGTTGACGTTGTTGATGTTGACATCAAACTTTGTTTAAAAAAAGGAAACATTGTGGCGAACTAATGTAAACTGAAATTAAAGTTTTTCAATAATACTTCCTTGTAGATGCGTTACCATCTAAAATTACATGCATATGGTCCTGGTTATATACCATCTGTTAGGAAACAATGAGAACATTTTCAAGTCCCTAAGAAATTAATTTAACAAAAAAGCATGATCAAAAGCCATTTTTTAATCAAGATGTTAAAAAATTAATAAGTTTTCGAGTAAATGTTATTTCCAAACGAAGGTATTTGTAGGAGAGAGTTTTGTGTTTATCTTAAAGTAATACTAGTTAAGGGTTCGTGCTGGAATTTTTAATTCATTTAGACTATTTTTCAACTTATTTCTAGTAAAAAGAACTATCATTAGCGTTTTATTTGAATTTTGCATTCACGTTAATTACAGATCCTTATAAATTTAGGTTTCAATATATAATAAATTGTTTTTATTTTATTAGATTAAGGCTACGAGATATCTTTTTACTCATACTTTTAATGGTATGTTTCTTGTTGCTACTTTTGAAAAACTAGTTTTAAAACTGTTTGTACCTTTCAAGGTAATCTAGCATGTGTCATTTTAATTTTACAATTTTAAGTATAAAGGAAAGTTTTCGAAAGTAAAGATATTAAATATTTTTAAAAAGACAAAGTTGTTTCTCTTCAGAAATTTTCTTTTTCATAGAACTAATGTAGTAAAATAATCCTTATTTTCATTATAATTACGTAGGTATTTTAAATAATCATCCCTTTTGTTGCTGCACACTTTTGAAACATTGACAATCTGAAATAGTGCATATATTTCTCTTGCTTTTTACTACAATATTATACTTACAACAACTAAAATATACTTAAATTATCGCAATTTACTATTTAAAACTATTCTAAATTTAGAAATACAAATAACGCCACAACCGTACATTAACATATATAAGTCTCTGAGTTTCTTAGAAAAATTAGCTAAAAATTGTTAGATTTTAGATAACAAAGTATTAATATTTTAAGATTATGTGTCCTCTAACTTATTCAGGCATCATGCCCAAATTCCACAAGCAGAATCCACAAGTAAACATATATCTAGAGTACCAAACACGTTAATAAGGGAATAATTACTCTCGGTTGAAATGATTAATTCTTCGACGAAACGAACCTCCGTCCAGCTGGGAGACGCTCCACCGACCAATCATTCACTCCTTTGTGAATCACCTCCTCTTCCCGGAGGGTGGACGAACTATCATTACTGTCCACTCGTGTCACAAATTATTCCCTCCTCTCTGGAAAAGACACGTACCATCCCGTAGGTAATCCTGAAGCCATTCTCCCGGCAACTCTACTCCACTCGCTTTAATTTTGCATCAGTACCTCCAATTGTTGCTAGGCTGCCTGGAGTTAGAATTACCTTAAAGCATTTACCGTTCAATTAACACTCTGCAAGGACCGTTTATTTCAGTTGTTAATACCTCCACGTGTCTAATTTTAATTGATTAAGTTTTTAAATCAGTGTTTATCACACATTATTCGGTCAAAAGCCTCTGAAAAGTTATGTTTTATATTAAAATAACATATTTTCTATGTGATTTTTTAGTTCTAGTAAAGAGCATGTTGTGATTAAATAATTGTTACGTAACATTAAAAAATTTATCCTGTTTTTTTTTTTTTTTTTTTTAATCAATCGTTGCTGTAGTTTGAGGTTAAAAACCGAATAGGAAGTTAAATTTCAGAAATTGCTGATTAATTTATTTTATGCACTGTAATAATTTCGAAAATCAATCTATTTGAAAGGTTTTCAGATATTCCATCAGTTGCTAACGACAATAAAAAAATTAATATATAAATAACGAAATCTAATTTGTTAAAGCAAATGGGCTTGACACTGATAATTTACTTGTGAAAGAATATATTTTTATGAAAATATAGTTTATTTCATAATGAATTCTGTACACAAATCTCTTGCAACTTTAAGGTATAATTATCATTTTTTATAATTAATTTTATAAAAAAATCTGACCATATCTTTAAGACCTCTTTGTATTTTTAAAATACAAATGTTAGTTTATATATATATAGCATTTTAATTACTCTACTTCACTCTGAGTAATACATCCATGACAATGGTGACGGTTTCTGATTCCCAGTTTCCTGAAATAGCCACTAAGATTGATTCAACACGATGTTTGACGTGAAAACATCGCCTTGAGAAAGAACCACGATGCATGCTAAATAGTTTTATTATTTAACAATGAAATGAGAAACAGAAAAATTGGAGGCACTTACGGGAGTGCTGGAAATGGGAGTACGGGAAAAGTTGGAGCATTATATTTCAATCCTGTAGGCTCCTAAGACATCTGACAGAATGTTTATAATGTAATCTAAGCTCCATTAAGAATTATCAGCCCCTTTACGTTAAAACTCTGAAGAATGTGTGAAACTCTTGGCTTATTCTAACAGACGTATGTGTCAATAAATAACTGTAAATATATTTTAAGCAAAACAGTTTGAAAATTAGGTATTTATACTTTAAAAATTTACATTTAATACACTTCTCATGAGTACAAGAAAAAATTTTAAAATGCGTTCCACACGGATAACCATAATACATGTGCGCATATTCCGCTTCAATTAACATAGCTAATATTCACTAATTTGGACAGATCACGATGAGTTTAAGACTTCTTTTGACATCTATTTCAAATATCTGAGTGTATTGTTATTCTTAGAGAATCTTCAATTTTTCTTCCCAAATTAAGATTATTTACTACACTTAAGTGCGCCTGAATAAGGGATAACAAGTTAATAACGAGTCTTGTGGGCCTCCACTAGCCTTGATAAAGGCTACCACATGACGAGACATGTATTGAACAGTTTTGCAAAAGCGTTCCACAAGAATGACTGGTCAAATATCACATAGAGCTGTCCGTAATTCAGTAACGATCGCTAGTGTTTTGTAATGTTTTTTCACAACTTCTTCTAAAAACATTTCGAAGATACTCGATAGCATTTAAATCTGGACTTCAAGATGGCCATTGCATGACAGGGAAGTCGGAAAAATACTCTTCCAAACAGGCAGTAGCCAGTCGGGACGTTCTCTGGCCTTGATGATGGCTGTTTCACGACGAAGTATAGATTCAGCAAGTTAGTGGAAGTGTTGTTCCACAAAAATGACTTACCAAACAATTGCTAGAGTAGTCAGTAATTCTGTAAGGATCATTAGGATTATTTGATGAGCTTTTGTGCCTTTTGCAGACACATCGCGAAGATGCTGAGTAAAATTTAAATCTGGGCTTTTAAATAGACAGTTCATATCAGAGAAGTCAAAAGAATATTTCTCCTCCAACTAGTATCAAAACAGGGCCATAAGTAGTGCAGTTCTCTTGCTTGAAACTTCATTTTCTTGTATATGACATAACAACACAAATGGATAAATGTAATTGATCAGTATTTTTGCGTATCGAATCGCCTTTTGGGAGTACTTTTGTACAAATAACAAAGATCCCAAAATCTTCCAAGAGAAAACGCCACAAAACATGTTTGAGCGCCCATCATCTTGTACAGTTTCAACCTCGCAAACAGGATCCAAGGCAGGAACCTGACACCATATTCTAAGCCATCCATGAGCGTGTAGTCGGGAATTATGACTCATCACTCCATGCTTCTCGATTTCAGTCCTCTAGGATGCATTCTTTGTGTTATTTAAACTAGGCGAGATATGCAGCCCGATGGCATGCTTTGAACAAAATTACTCTCGTCGGTCTATGGCTATAAAAGCCCATACGTTGATGCGAGGGCAGCATGGTAGCCTTAAAGGCTATATGCCTGGTGTTTTGATTCAACTGGATAGAAATTGAGTTAATATATGGCTGCAGTATAGCTGAGTTGCAGTATACCACCACGACCATATCGCGACCGAGCTCCAGTATCAAATTCTAAACTTTCTTTTTGATAGTAATGAATGAGATTACATTACAAAGGATCTAAAATCTATTAATATAATTTACAAAAAAATATTACACAAGCAATATTAATTATTCGTAAGATAAATGAGACGCTTTCCACGAGGAACAATAAGTTTATTTTTTGTGATGTTTAATGTACAAATAACATTCTTTATGCACAATGTTTAAATAACATTACATAAAATACTATAACTATTTTTAAAATAATCGCTATTTTTAAATTAAATGTAATAGAAAATATATTTCAACACTTAAGTACTTAAATATCAGTAGATTTGTGTGTTCCTAGAAGAAATCGTATATAGAAACACAATAATAATTATATACGAGCATTTAATAATCAATTTCTGCATTTATATTTGTAGGTCATTCATTTGAGTATTTAGGTGCATATTACAACATTTATGTCATAAAACACTTGCAGAGTTCTTATAAACTTATCATTTGGTAGAAAGTAATATAATGATAAATTCAAAATTTGAATGTAATAAAAATCAAATTTATGAATAAAAAACTATGATATAATATTATGAATCTAATAATTCATAATTAAATACAATACAATTATGTCTCCAAAATTTTGCACAGTAATTATAAACGTAATATTCTATCCAATGAACATATTTATAAATTTTAAATTTTAATTTATTACAAAATTAAAAAAATTAAATTTTATAATTCAGAGGTATCCATAACTTTTAAAAGCCCGCGGTGATGTACTTAAAATGTGTGAGAGTATATCAAAAATACATTATATTACTTGAATATAATGTATTTTTGATAAACTCTTATTCGTTTTAAGTACATTACAGCATGTTTATGTAGGAAATAAACTTCTATAATTAATGTGCAAAATATATGCAGTATGAAACAATTACATTTTAGGAAAGTGTAAAATAATCCTAATAACCTACATTTTGAGAAAGACAATGTTATGCATACATTCCTTTAAAGTATGAGTATGTGAGGCATGTGTTATTTTTTTCCATTTTAAAATAAAATTTTAGGAAGTTTTTTTTTTTTTAGAAAACACTCTTAAATAACACATTAACGGAATCAGCGAGTCATCCTCTACTTTTTAACAGTAAAATAAAAAAGGCTATACTCTTGAATAAATTTAGTGTCTTATTTACTTTCAAGGACATCAAACATCACCGCGAACATTCAACCTCTATTCATGTATTACGTTTCCGATATCTCCGGGCATTGCAGGGTCCAGTAGGCTTTGCGTCTGATGTATAACACAGAAAGCCAGACAGTCTCAAGTTTTAATCGATTCAAATCCCCCTTTACTTAAACATGTTCAAACTGTAGAGCCTCGATCAATATTGCTACAACAAGTTCTAAATTCAATTAATCAGCCAGCCATCGTGGGTGGTTTCTCCCCTCCTTTCCCGTAAACAGTTCGGTTTTAGACGAGGGGACTCGAAAATTATATGGAGTTTGATAGTTTAGATGCGCTCAGTGGTGGTGAGAATTTACGACGGAAACTGTAATGATAATGACTAACCATTCTTGATAGTATAGAAATTGGAAAATTATATGCACTTTGAATGTGGATTAATAGCTAATGGTTATGGAAAGGGACAATGATCATTTAGATTTAAAGATTGTTTCCGATTTTAGGGATTTATTTAGATATATAATCTTGTGTTAATGCGCGAAACAGCGTAGACCATATTCAACTTCATTTTACATTTATCATTTTAGTATAAGATCATCATATTGATAATTTCATCATACTGGTAATTTGTTTACAATTTGCTGACGGAAATGGACTGAACTTTTTATGTTAGTTTATTAATTTTGAAAAAAAAAATCATTCATTAGAATAGCTAATACATCAAAAAATAATGTAAATTATTTATTAATACTGTTGATGTCTGCGTGCGAATGAGATTGATGTTCAGAGCATGCGCGCTCGAGAAGTGAATATTATGATCTCTAGAGGGAAAGAGATTGTAACCACTTTTAAGACTGAAGAAATGTTTGTCTAAAAGTTAATAATTATAAAAGGAGACGTATGTCTCAAAAAATATTTAAATTATAATAAGTTCCTTTTAGGGTAATAAATTAAGATTTCATTGAGTTTGAATACGTGTCTTTTTTCTGGAATTTACATTATGACGTATGTCCTTAATTATTTAAATTTACAGCCATCTCTTAAAATCTAGATAAGTAGTCAATGAACTCAAAACTTCATTAAAAGATATGTATGATCTAGATAAATTAATTAAAACGTTTTTCTGAATTTCACTTGGTGTGTGTGTGTGTGTGTGTGAGTGTGTGTGTGTGTGTGTGAGTGTGTGTGTGTGTCATCAAATTTTCGATCGTTAATTTAACCAACTTCCCATCAAGCTAGAACTCTGAAACCTTCGGAATCGTTCTCACTCGCCTAACAATGCGATATTTAGACATTTGCGACCAGTTTTAGATAGTATTTTCTTCAATAATGCAGTTTATCCCAACCACTTGGCGCGATTTCAAAAATTGGCACCAAACTTGGCGATTTTTTTGTTTGGCTGAACTTTAAGTCCGTAAAACGGACCAGGGTAGCCACATTTGGCAAAATACTGCCAAATAATTCTTGTCGCCAAGAGTGATTGGGATAAACTGCATTCCAACCATTTAATTTACCGGATGAATTAATTAATTTTAGTTACTTTTAACGTTTTTATGTATTTCACTTGGTGTGTGTTTCTCTCTCTCTCTCTGTGTGTGTGTGTGTATCAGTGCGTCATCAAATTTTCTATCGTTAAATTAACCAACTTCCCATCAAGCTAGAGCTCTAAAATTTCGGGAACCGTTCTTACTTGCCTAACAATGCAATATTTAGATATTTGCGACCAGTTTTAATTAATATTTCAATAATTTTTCTTAATAAACTTTGCCACTATATAAAAACGTTGTTTTTAAAAACGTTGGTTTTTATCTTGAATTATGATAACATGCTTTTCAAAATCTGTCACATTAAAGAACACTTTTAATAATAATTTCTAATAAATTATTTTCGAATTATTAACTGTGCAATAAATATATGTATGTATATGTATTACTTTGCAATTTTTCACGTTAGAAGTTAAAGATTCTTAAATTGCTATGTTATTTATTATTAAGTAACATAGAATATGTAAGGTCGCTCTCTCACAAATCCTTTTTAACTCAGTTGATCTCAGTTTATATTCTAACGATAAAGTATTTTCTTATCAAATATATTATTAAAATTCAAGCACTAC
>BMAW01033480.1:1246034-1354129 GCA_019974015.1 Nephila pilipes | reverse complement strand
GTAAAATATAGAATTATCGTCTCTTAAGCTGTGTGATCCCTTGATTCTACGCATTCTGGGATCACGACGTTACAAACTGTAAGAAACTGGTGATCACTAGATATGATATAACTTATAAGCTTTTGAACTTCTTTTTTTGTGTGTCACAAACCACTCTACAATACCTATCTTTTGTTCGATTAATAACAAATCAAATCGTTTGAATTATATTGGTGAATTTTAAGTAATGTTATGAATTCCAAAAAAAAAGTTTTTTTATTTTTCATTACATATCATTCATCTAGCTTTAATTTCTGCAAAGTTTTTAATCAAATCTTTTGTATTGGAAGAGAACAATAACATTCTTCTCTACAGAAATAATCAACCAGCTTATTATAACGGTTTTCACAGGATTCAAAGACGAGTGTGTTAATAACCTTCTATCAACTAAATTTTTGAAAAAGTCTTTTCTCGTGTTGTGAATGAAATACTCGAAGAAAATTAAAAAAACATTGTTGAACCCTGAGTAAAATTTATAAAAAGTAAGAGGTTAAGAAAAATGAATTATTTGAAGGAGGGAAAGAGAAAAAGTCAATACATAAAATTCGTCTTTATAATTTACAAGACAGTATTAGACTTGAACATATGTTTTACAATGAATTAATATATGATTATCAGGACCATTTAAATATTTGTTTCAAAATGCTTTTGTGTTGAAGGAATATCTATTCAGGAAAGGATTTAAATGCTGCTTCAACGATAACTATTCTTTGCAGTTCCTTGAAAGAATAGAAAATGTTTGCCTCTATTTTACTCTAAATTTTTTCCTCTATAAAATAATTAAATAATAGATGTGGTTTAAAAAGTATATATGATTTCCTCTCCTCCTATTTTTCAGAAAAAATTATACTTTTCCTTAAATAATGATCTGCAAGAAGGTGCCAGAGTTTTTTCATCGATTATAAAAGTTTTTAAAGAATCCCGGGACTCAAGTATTGGATCTCTTAAACACATTTTGTTTAGAAACCGAAGCACGTTTGAGGTTTCTGTGAAAGCAGTATATTAAGATTTAAATTATTTAAATGATTTAATAAGCATTATAAAAACAAAGAAATTTCATTCGTGTGGTTTGTGGCCCGATGCAAGCCTTATTCAATGCAGCAATAACGTAGTAAGCAAAATTTTTCTTCAATTCAATATGTGTCTTTTTAAAGAACGGATTTCATTTTGATTACAGTGAAGATGTTTTCATTGATTATTGTAAACAGCTTGACAGGAGTTGGTAAGTACTTGAAAATATAATGCTTTTTCATTACATAGCGAAAAATTATTTATATTAATTCTGAGTGTGTTAAAAATTATGCGGTTAAAGGAATATTTTTAAACAATAGAATTAGAAATACATGTTACCTGAATTTTTGAAATTTTTTCGTCATTTAATCACTAGAGAATTTAGCTTTTTTTTAAATATGCATATTACATTAGCTGTGAGTGTGTATTAATGTAAATATTAAATCACATTATTTATTGCAAATTTAAATTTTGAATACGGAAGATATTTAATACGGTTGTTAACTATTTTTATTACCCTTCAATTCATGTCAATTATCCGTGTAGCGGAGGTTGATGTATACTAAATCTGTTGAGGTTCTTGCTCCTTCAATTGGCGTGATGTGGAAGTTTGGAAAGGGAGGTGCAAACTCAGGTGTCGTCCACGTCACTTGACCGAGGTTCAAAATTACGAGTTCCGTCGCAAATAGCCCTCGTGTTGCTCCTAGAGTGACGTTAATAAAGAATCACACCATGATAAAAATATCACTTTCCATTGGTAAATTATTTCATGAGTGATTAACAAAAGTTAGTAATGATCTAAATAACGAATTTACATTATTCTTTAATTTTTATATATCAGTTATTTTAATTGTTCAATTAGTTTTCTGTTGAAAATATAAGCATCATCTCTTAATTGGGGGGGGGCAGCTATATTAGCGAGGGAATTTTTTTTTATAGTTAATACAAAGAAAAATCAGCTGATAGAGAGTTAAATTTTGTATAGTATTTATAATTTATATATTGCACTCAAGTTTAATAATTTGTTATGCATATATTATCTCGTTTTGAAACTGAGCAATAACTTTCAAATGATTCATATGCATAGTTAATTAAAATATGATGCCTTTCATGACTATTTTTAAAGCATGTACGGTATTCCTTTTAGTTGGTTTCAGTGTATGTATTCCAAACACAACATCATATATTTAATTTTATTTGCATTATTGCTAAAGTAATCGTTTTAAAGGACAAAAAGAAAAATAATTGTTTCATCAGTAGCTGTATTTAGTGTCGGGTAGAGGAGTTAAGATGGGAGTACATTGCATGTGATTTTTTTCTCAATAATTGTCGTAGATAGCGAGAGATAAATAAATAAAAAAATCAATACATTGATATCCGTTAGTTGTTAAATCGAAATGGAATGTGCCAGACTTGTTTCTCTTTGTTATTTACGTATTAAGCATAGCTGTCTTGCCAAAAATAAAATAGTTCTGGTAAAATCTTCTTAATGCAACTGATTAGAAAGATTTTACCGCATTTAAGTAATTACTTACAAAAAATAATGAGAAAGCACAAAATAAGTCTCTTTTTTTTTTTTTTTTTTTTTTTTTTAAAAAAAAATAATTAAAATAAATTTTTTTATAAATAAATTTTTAGCCACCCAAGGGGCTATTGTTTTAGGTAGGCTTTAAATTGGTGTACCAGATCACTTTTCAAATTTTTAATAGGTAAATTCTATTTCTTATAACCATGTTCTATGTTCTGATTTTATGGTTCTGTTCATAGATTTAATATTAAATTTTTATATATTATTTTACATTCAATTCAACAATTTACCTTTTCCTTTCATTTTAAGTACATTTAGCTTAAATATATTTACTTTAATAATTTATCATTTGCTTTTATTTTAATATCGGTAAAAGTATATTATTGTCTATTTCAATATTTCTTCATTTCCCGTAATTCTAATATTTAAATGAGTAATTTAATAACTACAGGGTGTGTCCCAAAAATAAGATGAATAAAAAAGTTAAAAACTGAACACCTTGGGTGTCTAAATTTGTTCTTTGCTAAACTTTGCATCGAACATTTTTTTTTTCTTTTTGTTTAAAAAATTTTAATGTCATTCATATACTGCTTTTTTTTTTTTTGAAACATTCAAAGAACTATTTTAAGTTCTCCATTCATTAAAGAAAGTACAAACAATATTGGCAGTTCATTGGGTCACAATGGCAATTCTAATTCTTTGTTTTCACTTAGCCTATAACATTTTATACCGTTGTGTGTGTAAAATGTTGAAATTATTGAACTATACATTTGATAAACAAATATTTTTCAGGAGATCATTGGATGGTTTATTCGTAGAATCAAGTGGAAGAAGTAATCACCGGTTCTTTTTAATTATGTTGACCTACCATGCGTTATACGAATTTTATTTCGATGAAGATAGTGGGAATCTGATCGCTCTACAACTGTTGTGGAGATCCATTTCCGATGCGTTTGTCACTAGAGATGAAATGATTGGTTCTTTGTGGAGATTCAGCCGAAACAACATATTCATGAATAAAAGAACTGAAATGATTTTTGATAATGTGAATCTGATCCATCCAGAGATTACTGACCCGGGCCCAAGATCGTTGCAGCATCTATGCCGATGTTCCTTGCGACAAAGGTTAGCAGACAACCATCAACTACCAGAGGGTACTCAGAATCTAGGCTTACCTAAGGTTTTGAAAGAGTATATCGACTTGGAAACGTAGTGAGCCGAAACTTCTGATTTTATGTCATTCCAGAACTACTATTAACATTTAAGAATGCTGTTATGAATCTTGCTGCGTGTGTATTTCAATTTCTCAAGAAACTTTGTAATTCTGCGAATTTCTCGTTCATGTGAAATTGAATATAATTGGGATTTTAGACAATTGTTTTAAAGAGTTAATAAATATTATGAAGCATTTCTTATTTGATGAAATGTTTAATCACAATATATGTAGAGATAACATGACGAGCGACACACACTGAAAACACTTTTGATAAAACAAATGGGTTGATTTATCTTGCATTAATTGTTACGACAAAGTTGGTTGTTTCAATACTCCCTCCTATTGTATTATTACTTAAATTTACAAATTAGGTACATAATTACCTGCTTACTTAAACGCTTAATGCATTTACAATATAAGGACAGAGAGACTAATTATTACATGAAAAATAAATTGTAAATTAAGTATTAAAAACGCGATCTAGATTTTCATTAATATTCGTTGATTTCGTAAAGTCGATTTTTATTTAGTTATATTCTTAGATTTTTTTTTTATATTTCGATTAATGTGTTTTAAATATGATAAGCAGAATTTTAAAGAAGTAAAATTGAAAAATATGAACAAAAGAATTTTGAGACTTGACTACGCAAAATAAAAAGAAGGTGCATACCGGTAGATTTTAGT
This sequence comes from Nephila pilipes, assembly GCA_019974015.1. Taxonomy (NCBI): domain Eukaryota; kingdom Metazoa; phylum Arthropoda; class Arachnida; order Araneae; family Nephilidae; genus Nephila; species Nephila pilipes. The sequence continues at coordinate 1,349,651 of BMAW01033480.1, read as the reverse complement.
AATTTCGCGTTTTTTTCATCAACAAACATTCGAAAACTAATTTTGCTTTCAATCATAACTGTATCGTTTTAATGCTGTTTTTAACGATCATGGCTTTCAAAAAGATTTTTTTATTTTTTTTATATCTCGTTTTGTTTGTAATGTAGTTATCGAGTAAATTCTAATAATGTTTCATATTGGGAGAAAAATTCTTCCTAAACTTTTTTTTTTTTTTTTTTGTTCTTGAGAATTTGGTGTTATTACTTTTTAATTATTAAATATTTTGCAAAGTACAGGATAAATAAATCAAACATTTTATTTATTCAAACAATAAATAAGCTAATTCTGCTTAAATCCCTTTTAATTATTTAAATAACCGAGTATTTTTTTCATTGAATGAATATTTTTTGTCAATATATCGGAAATTTCGGAGTAAGAAATATCCTTCATATATATTGAATTTTAAGGTAAGTGCTGCAGCTAGAGTTTCAACATTCAATCTTGATTTCTCACTTGTCCAAAAATCATTATTAATGGAAACAAATCTTTCAACTGCGGCATTAGTAGCACAACGTAAATTCAACAAGAATAATTAAATTTTCAGATGGAATGTGTTTATTTTTGAAATGGTTGAATATTTCCACCCATCTTTCATCAATTTAAATATGTTGATTTTCCCATTGTTCTAATTTATCATAATTACTTTTATTATCATTACCTTAAACCTGGATTCCGCGGAACCCTAGAGTTCCTTGGAATTTTGATAGGGATTCTGTAAGGGATCACTATTTGCTTAATCAAAGCGCCAAAATTTTAGTAGAATTTTAATATTTGTAAAAGATAGAAATCTTAAAGGCAGTTTGCTTGTAAAAATAAACATTTTTTTGGATAAAACAAAATTTTAAATTTCATAAAAGTCACTTGCTTCAAATATACGAGGCATGTTTTTTAAGTAAGTACCGTTTTGAAATTAAAAAAAAGACGTGCAAAGATATCGCAATAATTTTATTTTTACATGAAAATCTGTACCTTAATCTACTTTTCTACATAATTTCCGTGAATATTGAGGCACTTGTCATAACGTGGCACCAGTTTTTGAATACCCTCCTCATAAAATTCTGCCGCCTGACTTGTTAACCACTGTATCACAAATGTTTTGACTTCGTTATCGTCTTGAAGACGCTGACCGCCCAGGTGTTTCTTCAAGTACAGGAACAAATGGTAGTCGCTGGGCGCCAGATCAGGGCTGTATGGAGGATGATCTAGAGTTTCCCATTTAAAAGATTTGATGAGATCTTTGGTCCGATTAGCCACATGTGGACGGGCATTGTCATGCAGCAAAACGATACCCTTACTCAACTTGCCACGTCTTTTGTTCTAGATTGCACGACGCAGATTGTTCAATGTCTCACAATAAGATGCTGCATTGATTGTCTCATTACGAGGCAGAAACTCCACTAGCAATACTCCTTTTCTGTCCCAAAAAACTGTGCACATGATTTTCCGGGCAGAAATTGTTTGCTTAAACTTCACTCTTTTGCACTGCGAAAAACGGGTATGCAAAATCGAGTAGAAAGTGCTCACTTTTGAATACTTTACATACTCAAAATGGCTCCGATCCCAACGTATTCAAATTTGAGATTCGCACATACTCATTTTTAGTAAGAAGCACATACTCAGATGGGCAACTTCACGTACTCACTTTTGAATACGTCACATACTCAAAATAGCTCCTATCCCAACATACTCATATTTGAGTCTCGCACATACTCATTTTTGTACGTACTCAAAATGGAAACTTCACATACTCATTTCTGAATATAATCTTGTATCAATTATGAGTGTGAAATAGAAAAATGAGTGTCATGTATTTATTTGTGAATCTGTTACTGCATCAAATATGAGAATCAAACAATCCAGTGAGTATGTTTTGAATTTATTATCCGATACTGTTGTTGTATCGAAAATGAATTTTAAACAGAAAAATATATATCAATTAAAATTTTCAGGGAAATAAATAAGCGCTCCTTTATTTGCAAGTATCATTTTCTTCATCTTATATATTATTTTACACTTTATGAAGTTTTTGTTACAAAACTTCGATTCAATTCGGTTGAATCGAAGTTGGAGGGGGCCTGGCGAACTTTAACTTTCTTTTGGCGATAAATTGCTAATGTGGTTACCATGCAGGTTTGTTTATGGTAACCCTATAAAATCTGTAAAAGGGGATTCGACGTCAACGTCATCTTTTCTTGTTTCTCATTTGAAATACCCGCCTTGGTGTCATTCTGGTACTTCATTTGCCTTCCAGGCACGACGCAATCTTTTTTTCTCTCTTTCGGAAGCTCCGAGTTTGAAACACCCGCTTTGGCGCCATCTCAAAAAAATCGCCAAGGGGATCCATCAAAGTTCAATTTTACCGAAAATAATTTTAATGCAAATTAAAGTAAGAAGTCACTAAGCTACGATTACGATGTAATATGAATATAGACAAAAAAACACCTGCAAAGCACAAATAACTACTCACAGAAAATCATTTTCAAATCATAAATCAGAAAATCATGATCAATAACATTTCAATAACATTTTTATATCTTATTTAAAAGAATCTTTCTGTAGTTGTGAGTGAGTCACTGGGAAAAAAAATGTAAACAAACACAGACGCGAAAATGAGTATGCGTACATACTCATTTTAATATTCCTGTATTCTACCGCGTGTAGCGTGGTAAATACGAAATATAGTTCGAAATATTAAAGCAAACCATATTTGTTTTTGAAACCCACTTTGTAAAATACGTAGTCAGTATATAAAAGGAACTTTTATAGTCCTAATATCTGTAATAATTTTTTGAGAATGCTGATTTTCCATTTTTTTTTTTTGGTTTTGAATACTTGTAATGTTCACATTCGATAAAGGTATACGCTCAAATCTGATACAAACATACTCATTTCAAAATGAGTACGTCTAGGTATTCATTTTTGAGTATTTCTTTTTTCTCCGTGTGGGTGATGATGAATGTCGCCATTCCATGGATTGTTGTTTCGATTCTGGTGTGACGTAGGCCACCCATGTTTCGTCACCAGTAACAATTTGGTCTAAAAAATCTTCACCTTCATTGCGGTACCGCTCAAGGAAAGTCAATGCACTGCCTAAACGTTGGGTTTTGTGCAATTCCGTCAACATTTTTGGAACCCAACGTGAACAGAATTTCCGGTAATTCAAGTTCTCGGTCACAATGCGATACAAAACACTACGAGAACATTGAGGAAAGCAGTCGGATAATGATGAAATTGTAAAGCGTCTGTTTTCTCTCACCTTTTCGTCCAGTTTCTGCACCAAATCTTCATTAACGACCGAAGGACGCCCACTCCGTTCTTCATCATGCACATTTGTGCGGCCATCTTTAAATGCTCACACCCATTTCCTTACCATTCCATCACTCATAATGTTTTGTCCGTAAACTTCACAGATCTCACGATGGATATCGATCGGTTTTACGCCTTTAGCACTAAGAAATCGTATAACAGCCCGTACTACACAATCAGCGGGACTCACGATTGTCGGAGGCATCTTAAACACTCAGTAAACAACGTATACAATGAAGAATCAGACTGTAATGGCGTCAGTGTGTAGAGAAGAGATGTAGGTAACCAGCGAGCATGCGCGGAACGCCGACCGGAGCGCTGCGGCGGCGGAATCGCAAAACGGTACTTACTTAAAAAACATGCCTCGTATTAATCGAAACACATTAGGTTACATATTTGTCTCCATTCTTTGGCTTAGTCGATATATCTCAAATTGATATATTGACAGGCACTCAATTGAAACTAAAATGTAATCAAGTTTAATATTATGCATTTTGGATTGACATCAGAAAAGGATATCCAAAATTGCCAAAAGAACTGTGAAACATCTAATCTTTGTTTCAGCCTATGTATGCTAAAACGTTTTCTCTTTGTACGCTGCGACAGAAAAATGCAGAAATAGATTGGTTGCTGAACAGGACATTAGCTTGCAGATTTCATCAATTATTCCAGGAGTTAAAATACTTTGAACTAAAAAACAATCATAGCCAAGTCATTAAAATTTTTCTTTATGAATTTGTTTTAATTTAAAATATTGTTACGAAAGCATCCGACAGCGAATCCGTTGCCTTATCCTCTAGGCTACCGCGGCCTCAGTCTACTGTCAGGAACTTTTAATATTTTCTGTGCATTTGTGTCAACTGGCTACGTTTATCTTTCTCATCGAAAGTCCAGTATTTTTAATACTGCCAACTATTAAGTGTAAGATGAAGTCGGTCCATTTTTGTTGTACGATCCTTTTCTTTTTTTAGTTGCCTTGACTACCGGTGTAAGTCACACAGTGGTGGCACTTAAATTCCTTTCCCAGTGTGAAAGTTTAACAAGATAACTCATTTATTTCATGTCAGAGCAAGGATTTTATGTATATATATGTGTGTGTAGTCTCGTTGAATGCCGACGACAATAAATGCGATGATAGAATTCAATTATTTGATTAATATAAGAATAAAATATTTACAAAATTGATATCAACCATCAAAGTTAATACCATTAACGTTAAGACAATGCTTCCAAAAATAACATGAAAGTTGTTTGTCGTCGTTTTCTCGCGCCTGACTCCCCCAATTGTTTACTTGCTTCCACAAGCATCTGCAAGTGGTGCTAGTGGGCCTGGAACATCTATCGGGCACCACACACACACATATGTGTGTGTGTTTTTGCTGATACTTCTCTCAACATACATGCTTCAATTGATATTACAGCATGAGTAAACTGCATGAATAAGATTTTGCAGAATCTGAACTCGTATTGTTACAGGGGATCTTTTTCCCTCATTAAAGCAATCTGAACACAGTAAAATAATATGCAATGAAAATAATTTTTTTCTCCGATTGCTATTAACTTTCTCATTACTGTGTATTTCAATAATGAAAAGAATAAAGGAAAGAATTTAATTTATAATGCCTTTTTATTGTATTAAATTACACATAAATTTTAGTTTATCTTTCTAAATGTATAATAGAAATCTAATATTATTTAATGCAATCATACATTTGGAACATTAAATAAAAATAAGTACACAATTAATTGTAAGAGCATAACTGCCTTGATTTAATTTCACTAACTATAAAATTTATATCACATTAAAGAATGTAAAGAAAACTGTAAAAATACTCAAAGACTCCCCTCGAAAAATATCAAGTGTCTAAGTAATTCATTAAATTTCTTCATATTGTAGCAAAATAATATTATTCCATTCCATTCAAATTAACTTATGCAAAAAAACTTTTAGTTAAGTTATTCAAATGATGTTTATTCCATCTAATTTATTTAGAATAAAATACTTTTAATTTATCTTGTACAAAAACACAACTTGCTCATAACAATGCAGTTAGAAATCTTAATGATAAGATAGCGCATCTTATCAGTAGCATTCCAGTAGTAGGTATACATGCCAAGATTACCTTATCGGGGTCTCCCTCCCAACGCAGCAAGATGGAATTTAGTTTTTGTTAACGTCGCACTATAAGCAACACGAAGGCTATTGGCAACGGACCTCGTAATTTTGAACTACGGTCAAGTGACCCAGCAAGATGGAAGGTGGGGCATTAAGATATTACTTCCACCTCATCAGTAACCCCACTTGCTACTCTCGCGATGTAACAGCTATAAGATTTGTTTCGTAGGAACAATTCAAGTTTAGTTTAGTTTAGTTTTTATTAACGTCGCACTAGAAGCAACACGAGGGCTATTGGCGACGGACCTAGTAATCAGGAACAATTCGAAGAGGACTCCGAGAAGAAAATTATATTGGTTGCGCATCAAAGGAAACACTTAATTTAGTTGATGAATTTAAAGAAACGTTTATCGTAATCTGTTCATCATCTTTAATTTAATATATTACATTTTCTGTGCAGCGCAATTATAAATTTGTAATACTGGCTAAGTTGAGCTGCAAATCATATTTACATTTTGAAAAAATACCACTAAGGAGCATATTATAGCATCGTCGCATCGCAATTTCAACATATTCCAGAAACAAAATAGAGGGTGATCAATTTAAAAGAATACCCGTTCGTTTTTTGTATTATCAACATCTATAATATATGTAGCAACAGAGACGGCTTAAGACTTCTTGAGGCCCTGGGCCCTAATGAAGAAAATAGGCCCCATTTGCGACCCTTTAATCTAATTTGGTGTATATACATGTACAGTTCAATTAAAGCAATCCATAGTAAAATGAGGTTTAATGTGAATATTCGTTATCTACATTTTAAATTCACAAAATCATTAATTAGGTCAATCAAAATCAATTGTTAATAATATTTTATTTTCAGTACTCGTCAAGCTTAAATTATTCAAACGTGATTGAGTCATACGATTTCTCAATTTAGTTTTGAAAATGAACGCTGACCACTCACGTTAGTAATCATCATTGATAAGAAAATTCTCATTATTATTTCAATATTGGGAAACACTGAATAATCTTTCATCATACATGTATGTAAAGAGTGTTGATCCCAATCCCAGTCTCTTCACCCAACAACTATTCTTCATCTGTATTTGTAGCATTATGTATTTTTCATTAATTTTTCTTTTTTCGATTTCTTCCCTTTGCTTTTTCTTCAGCTTTTTGCCATCAGTGATATGACTTGAAATGTTGACATTTTAAGTTCAGTTCCTAACCATTCATGTTTATGTCGTAAAATTTTGATATTTTTTCGCATGTTATTTTAATTTTTGTCTCATCCAAAATAGAAATACTTTAAAAAAATCCAAACATTTCAAAATGCTCCTCATATTTTTTACTACGCGTTTGCATATTGCAAATTAGAAAGTCGATTATTGGTAAAAAGGTTTCTATTTCAAATTTCTGGTTGTGGCTGTTTTCAAACGTTGTGTCGGTTTCTCTATTTCCTTCAAGAAAAGTAATCTTGACATTTCGTTGTCTTACACACTTATGAACACTTTGATAACCCTTTATCAAGCTCCTTTATAAAGGATACTTACTTCCTTGGCTTATGACTCATAATAGTCAAAAGAGTCTCTTTTAGTTTTTATATATATCATTAAAGATTTTAATAATTTTGCACCTTTCGACAAATTCACATTTTTACTCAGGAGAAATAGATTTACTTTGTCAATACGTGTTAAAATGTCATTCCAAAGGGAAATTAAAAAAGTAATTTCTAATTCATTCATCTTAATTTTTTAACAAAAAGTCGAATATCCACTGCCTGCAATTCATCATTTATTAAGCGATCCAGGCTCATGACAGTTTCTGAGTATCCGGAGCTCAAAGCTTTAATTACATCTGCGCGTGCTGACTAACTTGTTTTTGATAGGTTTTTCTGCATATTTTTTTTTCTATCACAATTCAAATTTAATGTTAGTATATTCCAAAGGTGGTTTGACGATGAGAAAGAATTACAAAGATTTAGGACGAAATCAGAGTAAACTGTTACATTGTAGTTACATTCTACTGTTGAACGCCAATTAAATTCAAAGAATGTCCTGCACATGGTACGCATATAGCGTATTTGTAATTTATTTTTCTTGAAGTCGGGCTTGCAATCCTGAATATTTCTCAGACATATTCGAAGCATTATCGTATGACTGACCGGTACAACAACTAAGGGAAATGTTGTTATTTTCCAAAAATGAAACCATAACATCCGTCAGATACTCTTCAGTGTGTCTATTAATATTAATAAATTGCAAAAATCTCTCAATGGGTGCACCAATTTAGACATAACGTAAAATAAAAGTTAGTTTGTCAGCCTGAGTCACATCTGGAGTAGAATCAACGGAAATAGAATAATATTTAGTTTTCTATATTTCAGTGACGATAGTTTTTAAAACTTTTGACGCCACGACGTCAATGAATTCATTACATATTTTAACAGATAAATAAAAAGGATTGCCTTTTCTAGAATTGCAGTACTTTCTAATATTTTCATTTAAAAATGGATCAAACTTACTTAAAAGTTCCAAAGTGCCTAAATAATTTCCGTAATTTACTGAACCTACAGTATCGTTTTCCCCTATGAAAGGCAGTCCTCTTAAAGCTAAAAATTTTATTAACAGCCACTATTCTCTTTAGCACTTCTTTCGAACAATGACGCTCATCATTGAACTGCATAATAAGTTGCTTGTCTAACTAACTGTTATCAACTAGATAACTGTAATCGACTGTGGTAGTTCATCATACACTTTCTGTGTTCAGGTGCGTTTTTATTCTGTGAAATAGCTGTATTTGCATGCTTCCAATCAATGAATACGCTACTGCTGAATGTAGAATTGGTAGATGAAAACAATTTACATTCGAAACAGTATACTTTTCCTTGTGATTGAGAATATATTTGCCATTTATGGTCTACAACCTCACCATTGCGTAACTCTTTCTGGACACCATCGTAGACAGGTATCTTGTATTAGTTTAATCATTTGGTTCGTTGAGTACTCGTACTGATTCTTCAAAATCATTATGTTTGTTGGAACAAATTGACGGACCTTTCTCAACCTAGTAAAACTGTAAATTCTTCTCAATATATAAAGGAAACAGTCCTGGATCAGTACTTGCAATAAAAATATTTGAAACGTCATCAGTTACTATATTTATTTCAATAGGTCTTATAGTACCTTCTCGAATACTTAAATAGTCTATTCCCTTCTGTCCTTCAACTTCAGGTATATTATTGGATATACTGATAGAAGTTGTAGAGGCAGATGTAAATGTAAAATTTGTATTAATGAAAAATTGGGTGAATTTCGGTAATTTATCAATAGATTCCTGCTTTTCTTTCGATCTTTTGCGTTTCGCAGTTCTATTTTCAAAACGTTTCATTCTGACTTATCCTGATTCTGAAAAAATAAAATAAAGTAATTGTGGTGGCTTAAAATAGGTACCTATAACTTTGTTATAATAGCAATCAAATCTTTATTTTATATCCATATGTTCTTAAACCTACTGAAACATCGGCACCACAAAAGGCTTATCCTCATTTTGTTCAAGAGATTACAGAAAGAATTTCCCCAATGAAGCACGAATACAATAACGGTAAAAATGCGCATTCGTTCACTGATGTCAAGTTCTGGACACAAAGATGGCCACGATTGCAAAAATAACACAATTTATTATAAATGAAAGAAATCACAAATTGAGTAAATCATTTTAAAGAGGCTACAGAAGCCAAATACACGTTCTAATTGCGAAAATTACAATCAAAGCACATAACTTTGTTTTTCATCGGCTACACCCTACGCCGTCTGTACAATTCAACTTTTTTTTAATGCGCAATAAATATTTGTAAAATATCTTAAATCTGAAAGAAATACAATTCAAAAATAAAAATATAATTACCTTTTGCAGTTTCAAAGAAATTAAATTTAAAGGAATGAATTGCCGATTTACAACTCTAAGCCACTTGTTTCTTCGAAAAAGTGTGATTTCCTTCGGGGTCATTTCAATCCTCTTTTTATTATCCCTGACACTTATCATAAAATAGGGAATGTGCTTTTGTCACTTCTATTGGGGACTTAAGTATATCTCTTGCCCATTCATGAGCGATCCTTAACTCATGTGTGAAAATAAATAAAATATCGCTGGGAGGAGTGTCTGTTATGTCTGTGACTGTCCTTCCCACAGCAGCCTTTTTATCAATAAATTGGTATACCTCGCTTTAGAAATAAAACTAATATTTTCCATGATTCTCAGCAAACATTGTAAACAGAAATATTTAATAAAGAAGTAACTTCCCGGATATAACTGTCTTCAACTAGTCATATCCGGGAATAACACTTGACGATTAAAATTATTTTTATTGAGGCCAAGTAGAGAACGAGACGAGGCCCCCCTCAAAGGCGAGGCCCTGGACCCGGGCCCAGTTGGCCCATGCCTTAAGACGTCCCTGTGTAGCAAGACTCTCAACATCATTGCTTGTTTAATATGTCTATATTTTATGGGCGGCTATCGTTTTTTTTTCCCTTTTCGAAATGCGATAACTCGTTTCTTAAACATAAATTCGAGTGAACATCATTAGTAATTCTTTAACCGATTCTACCCAAATGATTTGAGTAAATCTCAGGCTTGCCGAGGAAATCCCGACAATAACACCAACAATGTTGCGAAGTGTGTCAAAAACTTGGTTCGACATGTTCATGTTTGCATTCGAAATGGTGGCGAACATATTCAACATTTGCTGTAAGGAATGATAATGTAAAAAATTTGAATTAAATTATGTTTTTCAAAAATAAAATTGTCACAGGATTGAGTAACATTTTGCGTCTCCATTTTTTTTTTCTCTCTGTTTTACATCACAAATAAAGTTGTAACAGTCCAACAGTGTTGAAAATTGTCTCTCACACTTAAAAAAGGTTCAAACAATTACACTTCAGTGTTAGAATAGTTGCCACATGTGTCAGATTTAAGAGTAATAAGAAAAACCAACGGGTTCTCTTTCAAATTGATCACCCTACACGATCGTAAACGCCCAATGCGTATCGCCCTGCGCCAAACAGGGTGCCTTCCCTTAGAATAAGTGTGAAAACGCTTTTCTATTACATATATTTGTTTCTATATCGCAAAAACAATATATTATTGTAGTTTTATTCGACTAATATTAATGCTTATTTCAATAACTATCTCAAGAGAAGCTATTTTATTTATATTTTAAAGAAAAATTATATTTTTTACCCATTGATAAATAAAATGTATAATTTTATTTCCTTTTAACAAAAGGAGTTTTTACCAAAAAGTAAATGAACTATAATTTAAATTTATTTATTAACATCTAAATTAAATTTGAAGCGAAACAAACTAATTTTTTCATATATGCTTATGGTTCGGAGAGGGGGAAAATTCATTTAAAATTTTTTTGAGTGGGGGTGGGGTCGCAATATTAAAGAACCACTGATTTAATATAGTATATCGCAAAAACAATATATTACTTAAACACTTTTAAATGAAACATATTGCATAGCAATGTAGTAATTACATAAATATGAAATTTTTCAACACAAAGAAACTCATATAAAATGTATGTATCTACACATTTCGTTTATCAAGGCTTATATTGAAAATTGTTGACTTTATTACTGAAATTGAAGTAAAGTAATCTTTCCTTATTTTAAATACTAGTACATATTATTACGAGTCTGTCACGACTCTTACCTGCAATGTTACTCATATAAAGGAAAAGAGACATTTACAGAGATTTTGTGTTTCACCTAGGAAAGCTTGAGCAATGACTCCCCAACCTTAGCGACCATTTTGGTTGCTTGGTGATAAAGGTACTCGAAAATGCAGGAATTTTGTCGATATCTGGATTAGAAGGACAGTTATGGGTTTTACCATACCAAGCAGTCTTTCGGCAAGAAAGCGTATCTAAAAACATGTGCATAGTTCAAGCAAGTTCCCATGAAGATTCAGTGACTGTGCTTTGCCAGGATTGAACTTAAACGCAAAATTTTCCATTTCAACATTTTCTTTTGATTGAACACCATTGATATGTGATAATGAAAAATGATAACATGAATTTGTGAAAATGGATTTCAAACGATAAGGCCTTAGGGAGAAATGGGAAAATTAAGACCTTCAGACACATCCTCTTCATTCTGAAGACAATTCTGAAAGCAAGCTACTAAAAGTCCTTGGGATACCATGGAATGTCCTTCCGTGACTATTTCACAATCGATGTGAAAAGACTTCTAGAACTGTATCCATCAAAACTTGTCAACAAATGAATTGTATTACAGTCAGCGGGAAAAATATTAGATCCAGTAAATTTCCCACTCCTTACACTAGTGGACTCAAATATTTATTTCAAGGACTTCTGCTAGAGAAATTAGTCTGGGATAATGAGTTATCATCGGATATTTAAGCTGAATGTGCATAAAGATGGCCAGAATCTTTTCTTTTGTAAGAAACTAAAGATTTCACGAATGATTCTGAATTCAAAAGTGGGATATTCCAATGAGTTCATGATTCCTACTTTCTCCGATGCGAGCGAAAGAGCATACGGAGCTGCGCTACTGTTTTATAATTAAGTACAAGGACCAAATCTGCGTTAATTTCATAATATCTAAGAACCGTATTGTATCTCTTTCAAAAATATCTTTGCTCAGACTCGAACTTATGGGTGCTGTACTTACTGCACGTCTGACAAAAGAAATTCAGAAATAATAAGTCGTTAAGATCCAGTTAGTCTTTTTCTAGATTACCTTTGAAATCACTCTATTTTGGATCAATGGCCTCAGACACAAGTGAATACCGTTCATGATGAACAGGATTCGTGAAATCAAGTCTCTTACCGACCCACATTCGTGGTGCCACGTCGACTCGCTCATAACCAACTCCAAGAGAGTGGGAAAAAAATCCCCGTTCCTGATACACACAGATCCAGAAGGCAAGATGAAAGAATTTCCGCAGAACTGAAAAGAAACTCAGAAAATGACTTTTTTCGACAACATTCTTAATTTTTCTAAAAGTTATGTTGAGCTAATTCAAGGCATAAGTTTTCTTTATAGATTTATAAATAATAAGGAAAGCGAAAATGCAAAGATAAAAGGGTCTCTTACTTCACAAGAAGTAAGTTATGCTGATAACTGGTTGATCCGCTCATTGCACAAAAGGAATGAATCCGTCCCGAATACAGCGCAAGTTATTGGCAGGTGAATCTTTACCTGTAAGAAGTAAGGTAATATCTTTTAAAGTCTTTTTTAATGATCGTAAGAGCTGCAGGTAGGCTTTCAAATTCAAATTTGCCTGAAATGACTTTTACCTAGTAAACATGCATTGTCTCTCTGATAATATCTTGCGTTATTATCATAAAAACATTTACGAGCAGGACACCAGTCGCAATTGTATCTTGTCCGTCAAAAATTTGGCCTTTCAGTGGAAGAAATAACTGCCTTAGAATTGCCCATAAATGTGTCGTTTGCTTCAAAAATAAGCCCATCACATCAAATAAAATTGTGACTAACCTGACAAAATATCGTATGACTCCTAACTTTTCTTTTAATGTCGCGGTCATAGATTTTGCAGGCCTAATTTTTATAAAATTTAAAAATCAAAGAGAGGGAGCACTAAATAAAGTTCATACAATAGTATATGTGTGCTTTTGCACAAAGACAATACATTTAGTTTTGTGACTGATCTCACATTTCGAGCATTCCTAGCAAGTGTAAAATGTTTTTAGGTAGAAGCAAATGTGCAAAAGTCATATCAGACAACGCTAAAATGTTTGCTGGTGCAAATGCTGAAATTCAAAAATGGCTGAAAATGATTAGTTTTCCTGATTTCTTTAGTTTCCAGGTGATTTATTTACAACCGGTACTAATTAAAGATGAAAATCTAGTACAAAATGGAGTACTGGAATGTCAGTTGGCACTCAATGCCCCCAAATTAAGTTTTCGATCAAAAACGCCCCCTTAAATCTCTCCAACATTCTTATATGGTTGGTACAGACCCAATTGAGAACTACCGTTATTAATCAATGGAAATATACATATACACTCCTCAAAAGTGAAATTACAACACCAAGAAATAATGCACGTAGCGTCATGCAATTTTCAGGAGCAATAGTGCTGTGGTGGATATACAAATGATTAAAAAAGACAAATAAAATCCTTATAAACCAATTTATTCAATATCTAATGTGCCCACCTTGGGCAGCTATACAGGCTTCAATACGGCGATGCATTCTATCAATTAGTCCAATGATGATTGCCTGACATAACTGTTGCCAAACTATATCCGCTATTGTGCGCAGATCATCCATGATTTGCTCTAGTGGTCCTCGGTTCATGTTTTGTCCAATGAAATCTCACAAGTGCTCGATTGGATTCAGATTTGGAGAGTTTGCCGGCCAGGGAAGGATGTCAAATCCAGTCAAGCTGTTAAGAGTTCGTCGGACGACATGCGGACTTGCATTGTCTTACTGGAATACCTAGTTGGATGCGCCTTGCAACAAGGACAGAATAACGGGTTCCACAACTTGAGTGACGTAGAGGTCCGCGGTCAAACGGACGTCATTGTGTACCAGAAGTGTCCTGTGATGAAACATTATGCCCGGTGTAGGACAGGTTTGACGTTCGGAGAAATGGATTGGTTCGTAACGTTCTCCTGGTCGCCGCCATACCCGTTGACGGCTATCATTCCTCTACAGACAGAAACGAGATTCACCCGTGAACAATACCCGATGCCATTCGATGGTCCAGGTACGATAACACCCCAGGTGTCTAGCACTGTGTTGAGTGGTCAACGGTACTTCTGTTACTGATGCCTGTGCACATAACTGTTCTTCATGCGATCTGTTGCGTATAGTTTGGGTGGTCACAGATCCACCTGCTGCTGGGGGCAATCGGCTTCGGATGTCACGTGCTGTGGAAAAAGGGTCTCGAATAGTCAACTGGCGTTACACCGGTCTGTGCACCTGCGCGCACCCTTTCCTCTTCAGCGTGCACGTAGACCTTCCTGAATTCATCATGTGATACAACCTTGGATGGTACCCACGTTGTGCCCAACATGAGTTGCTATTGTGCGAAGCGATAATCCCAGTTCATGGAGTACGACAATACGGTCACGTTCCCTAGTCGTTAACTGATGATGTTGAGCTCCCCAACGTCTCAGAGGCATTTTCTACATTTATTCGAAAGTCGCAAAACCTCAGATGTTTATGAGAAGGGAAAGTTGCTGGCCTTTATGGCCCGAATATGAGTACCACGTGATCAAATGCGTGCGCAAATTTAATCATTTGCATATCCATCCCACCACTATCGCTCCTGAAATTTGCATGACGCCACATGCATTATTTCTTTGAGTTGCAATTTCACTTTTAAGGAGTGTATGTATCACTTGAGCACAGAAAATCAAATTTCATATAAAATATCAGAAGAGAAAATATTTTACTAGTTTAATCCTCATCAGTTAAAAAATTGCACAAAACTAATTTGTTTGCTTTTATATTTCTACCATTTATTTGTATTTAATTTATCAATTGCTTGAAAAATCAATTTTGCACATGTTTTATATTATACAACTATCCTTCTATTGATTCACCATATTTAGATAACATTATTATAAGTTAAATACTAAATTATAGAAATTTAATACATTAGCTTTAAAGTATCGATATATTTTGAAAAAAGGTACTTGAATTGTTTTATAATCAATAAATTTTGAAGTTCCTGGATATACTCGTTATTAAAAGTTACAATATTTTGATCCTATTTTCGAATTTTTTTCTGACTATTACGTTATCAGTTACATTTGGATTCTTCAGAATTAACATCACACCACATCTATGTGAAAGTCACCATTAAGAATATTCAAAATCAAGTACCAAGAATAACACCCAAGTTGATATCTTCCTCTTC
Organism: Nephila pilipes; assembly: GCA_019974015.1. Classification (NCBI taxonomy): domain Eukaryota; kingdom Metazoa; phylum Arthropoda; class Arachnida; order Araneae; family Nephilidae; genus Nephila; species Nephila pilipes. The sequence continues at coordinate 1,334,270 of BMAW01033480.1, read as the reverse complement.
AAAATTCATCAACATGCCACATGAAGAGGACGAGGTTGAGTCATTTTCAATATATAGCAATCCATCATACTTCAAATGATGGTTTTGGAGAAATTGATATTCATCTGACTCCATGGTCAAGCTCTTTGTCATTTCTTCAATTAGTAAGTAACAACTACAAATTAACTACACATTTTATATTGATTAGAATTTTAACTATATAATTTTCATTAATAATGGAAAAGCAGAGTAGAATAATTTCAAATTGAGAGAAAAATTTAGAATAATTATGGATAAACAAATATTTCTGATGACTAAATGAAAATCTATGTGTGGATAATCTGCTGACCATCAAAATTCATGCGATTCCAATCAAACTCATATAAATTGCTTCAGAGTGCAGCTAAAAATAATTAATTATATTCAAGATAGCTCTACATTAAAATCTGATGCAACATAAATTCATCTATATATGAATCTAAGTGTTAACACACAGTTTCCAATTCTTTTTACTGCGCTAAATGGTTGCATCTGTTTAACTTTTTGTATATGCATACACCAGTCTTTGGTTATATTAAGTTTGTAGCATTCTTCATAATTCATTTCAGTTGATGTCCCCAATAACAAACACAGTACTAATGCAACCACAAGTGCGCAATTTAATGAAGAGATTTCAGAAAAGAACTGAAAAATTTTATTAATAATTATTATAATTAATGCTCTCTCTTTGCATTTACTTTTCCCCAATCTGCCTGAATCTCAGTTTAGAATTAAACAATAGTTTAGTTTTTTTAAAAAAAACGTCGCACTAGTAGCAGCACGAGGGCTATTGGCGAAGTACCTCGTAATTTTGAACTTCGGTCAAATGACGAGGACGACATCTGAGCTGACACCCCCCTAACTTCCACATCACGACATCGGGAGGACTTTGGGCCCTGACAGATTTAACGTGCATCAGCCCTGGCTACACAGCAGGTCTTTAACGGCCAAGGCTCGAACCCACGACTGAACGAAAACCGCCGGCCACTAATTAATCAATAAAGTTTTGTTCCTCATTCACTTGTGCCGAGTGAACTATTTCTCAAATACTGAAGGTTTAAAAGCTGTTTGACCACTTACTCTAACCAGGAATAACAGACTATAAGCTAGTGCAAGTCACTCCAATACAAGCATCTACTGACTACACAAAATCTACCATCACTTTCAATTCTGTTGTGCTAACATATCATTCTCCTTAAATGAATTCATTACACTTCTTTCATCTACTTTGCTTGATTCCCTTTCATTTGGTTGGAAAAGAGTAGGAAATTTAAATATAAAATTTGAAATCCCCTATATTAATTAAGGGAAGGTCTGTGAATAGCCCTATGTTACAAGTCAAAATGGTTGATGCGGAAATGTTCGAATTTCGTAGCACAATTATTTGAAAAAGTGGTGGATACATCAATATTTTCGTTTATTGTTTGGAAAAGGGTAGTCACCATTCTATCATAAATTCTAACAATTAAACACCCATTGTTCAGGGAGTCTTCTGACTCAAGTTTTTCATTTCATAAATATTCTCAATGATCTCTACATTGTGATTAGGCTTTCTGATTCTCGTTTTTGGCCAAGATTAAATATTATGTATATATACCTCTCTTGGGTCACTGTTTCAATCTTGATGCTCAAATTTTAATTGTTCCTTTCTTCATTCAATAGCAATTAATTCTTTAAGCCAACTGAAAGAAATCCGAGTAGGGTCAGAAATGGAAAAGAGGTACTTCAAATCACATTCATTTCCATATGAATACTCTCTTATGCATTTTTCAGTATTACAATGAAATTGCCTGTCATTTTCAAATATAATGACGGATGTGTCCATTAACATTGTTTTATGCCAGAAATACATACCTTAGAAAAATTTTACAGCATTATGCTCTGTAATGGAGACAAGTCCAAATTTTTTATCATTTTTCCCAAAATATAAAGTGAAAAACAGAAAAATAATAGTAAATGATAACACAGTACATAGAACTTCTGTTTATATGAAGGGATGAACAAGGTTACATTAAACCTCAAGTTTGATGTCATAATGTTATGACAACAAGAATAGGAGCAAAATAGGAAAAACAGTGTTTAATTTCCCACTTTTCTAATTGGTAATTTTTTGGGAAAAATTTTTCTGGTTTGACAAAAATGGTCAATGGAATCTTACACAAGTACTATGAAAATTTTATGAAATGTGTTTCTGTGATGAAAAAATCTTATATCTAAGTTTTGAGCACTTTTGTCAATAAATATACCATTAGTGAATGAAAAAATTTGAAGTAAATATAGTTGACAAAAATTAAAAATATACAATTACAAAATTTTCAACATTAACTGATTCTGAATTTTAATATGTTTATTTTAAAAAATTCAAACAAGAAATACAATTTCCTTAAAATAACTATTCATCTAAATTATTTTACTTAGAGATTCACATAAATCTTTACACAAATAAAAATATTTGAAGTATTATAATACCTAAAAAAAAAAAAAATTAATAGAAATAAAAAAAAATTAATTTCATATTTAAATTAATTTTCAATGAGGTAATTGTAAGTAGAATGTATAGAATTAATAGGGTAAACTTTTTTATTTATACAAAAAAAATTTAATACACGTAGAAAATGCAACAAAAATATTCTCCCTCATCATATTATATAAATATATTTAAACATTTTTTGAAAAAAAAAAAGAAAAAAAACTAAAAAGAAAAATTTTATAAAATAATTAATTATTCACTAACAGCTAATTCAACACAATACAATATTCGTTTCAAACAACCAACTAACCTTCAATATACAGCTATTGAAAAATCAGATTTAGTGAACAAAAACATATTTAATGATCATAATTAAATAAAATATTCATTGATTATAGTGTCCAAAAATATATATATTGCCAATTTGACTTGCCAAGCAAACCTCTTCAAAGATATTTCAAATCATTAAATGCACTAAAAGTGGATCAATACACAGACATGCTTATTCAAAAAAAAAAAAAAATCATTTTGTATAAAAATCATTTTTCCATGGTCAGAAGAGTTTTAATTTATATCAAAATTTTAATTACAAAATAAAGCTAATATTCATATGGATTAAACAATGTTTTTAATTCACTATATACAGGTTGAAAATGACTTATAAATCCCACTGTTTCTCTAAAATTGTCATCTCCCTAATAATAATCTAAAATACTTAAATATTATCTGATCAGACAACATAAATAAAATGTTTTTTTTTTTTTTTCAACCAGAAAGATTATTCATAGCTATCTTTCCATCATAAGTATTTTTATGGCAAATCTCAACATTTGTTCACTTATCCAGTCCATTTATAAGGCTATTTTTCAGTCCTTTTGAAAAATATCCAACAAAATATATTAAATTTAAATCCTTACAAAAAACAGATGTTTCAAAACTGAATGAAAAATTTTAAAAACACAGATTTTGTCAAAAAGAGCACTTTTAATACATAATCATACAATGAGAACTTAATTTCTATAGACAAAATGAGATATCTACAACTGAACTGGTTAATCCCATGATACTGAAATGAAATTCTTGCATGTTTGTTAATTAATCAAATTATATTTTAGATCTGAATATATTCATTTTTTTCTAAGGGACTGTCTCATGTCTTTTTCAATATCAAATGAACGCACATCTGTTCTCTGAAGAAATCTTTGTCGTTCAATGAAACCCTGCTTCCCTTTGTTGAATTTTTCTAAATCTTCTTGAATACCTTCAGATTTCTTAAAAGAATTCCAGTCATGAAGAGATTTTTGTAAAACAGTCACTTTTTGTTTCTTATTGCGAATTGTTCCCAGGACAGAGTCTAAGACAGAACGCTTTTTAGGTGGATTAGTCGGGCTTTTGGATGGAGTTACTACATTTGAGTCATTCTGTTTAGTAATACAATCCTGAACACTACTATCTTTATCCACAGAATAAATTTCCTCGGCAAATTCAAATATCTTCGATACAGGAACTTTTTCAGATTTTGGATTTTCAATTTCACAACTTACACTGGTTTTCTCAATATTAGAAAAAGTAACCTCAGATGATTTTTTAGAAGCTTCTATTTTTGAAACATCACTTAAAAAAGATTTCCATAGATCTTCGGTACGATTCTTTTCATCGTTGCCTGATGAAACTTTAGTCATTTCGAGTGCATTATCAGATGATTTTTCAATATTAGATTCGATCCTTCGAGCACTTTTCGTTTTATTGATTTCGGATTTTAAATTGTCATCATCGGTATCATCCCAAGAATCACTAGCATCTACATTTTGAGGAGGTACATAATCAATATCATCCTCGCTATCAGAAGATACAGAAACGTCTATAATTGAAGCCATATTTAAACAGGAAAATAGTATTAAATAACAAAATTTATAAACATTCACGAATCATATAGTAATCCATTACGACTCGATTTATCTTTACAGATACCTGCTGCCACTGGGTATTTACTCAGGAAACTAAAACTAAATAAAGTTGATTGTTTGTTTTAAATAGAAATAAGAAAAAGAAAAAAACAGGATTATTTTTGATTCTGACAATTTTTAAGAAAGAATTCCTCATTAATTTCAAGAAAAGAAACGTTATAAGAAATTTAAAAATGGAAGTAGATTTTATCAAAATTTGAATGAGTTATTTACATCGGTGGAAAACATTCAATGCAACAGCATGGATTAATATGAGTTTTGTAGGAAACTGAAACGAAGCCGGGCGGAAGTATAAAGCTTATTTTATTCATTGGCAATTATAAAATGTTTGCTGGTAAATTTTTGGCACCTTTTTTGAAGATCGCCAAGTTATTAAAACGCAAGATTATTCACAAATAAGTGATCTTTTTATGTTGATGGATCTCGCACTTAGATTTTGAATATGTAGCAATTGGTACAGAAATTGACTTGTCACTTTCAAAATTTTATTTTGTGTCTGATTCTGTAATTTCTATTTTGCTATTTATTTGTTTTAGATTTTGTAAGGCGTACCTGTATCTTTTAAGTGATCGCCAAATTCGATTTTGAAAAGCCAATGTCTGATTTTTAATTATTTGGTCATTGACTATTATCCAAAATCTCTTTTTGATGTTTTGTTTTGAATGTACCTTTTTTTGCAAATTTGAGAGTAGGGTATTATTGTGGATTTCTTGATTGTGAAATGTGGGTTGATATTCTATTTATACATATCCAAGACAGTTAGTGGAATGATATTCTTCTGACATGATTAACAATTTAACTGAAGTAGCTTAATGGAAGACAATTTCTCATAAATATGAAAGCGTATTGCATTGCTCATAGGTGTGTTGGGTATATTCTTCGTATGTTCTATTTCTGAATAATACATTAATATACTTATATTGTTAAAATTATTCTTGATGAGTATAAATTATCCATTTTTGATTTCAATATTGGAAACCTAACTCCTCTCTCTCCTCTAATGATATATTTATTCCTATATCAATTAATTTCTTACTAGAACTAATATTAATCTATTGCATTTTAATTTTTCCTGATATTATGAGAATGACCATTTCAAATTTTTAATACTCTAAAATATTCTGATAAATAATGAATTGCTCATTTTTATGTATTGAGTTGAAGTATTAGAATCCTTTAATTTTATATGGGTTATAATATTTGTGAAAGTGGTAAAAAATCTATTGCTTGTGCCATTTTATGTTGATAATAAAATGCTGTGAAACTTTTGTCATTAAGATAATAAAAGTATGGTGTAGATCTTACAAATGTGCATAAATTTAGAGGTAAGTAATTTTGTTATATGTAAAAACAACCAAAAAATATATTGCCGCTATTGTTAAAATCAATGACATAGGCTATAATACAATTTTCAAAGTATAGGTTTTCCTGCTTGAAATATATATCTTGTTGTACTATAACTACTATTATATGTAAATTGTTTCTAGAGAAGAACTAAAAATATTTATAATTTAACATGTCTTCGATATAACATTGCCTTTTAAATTTTATCTAAAATTTTTATTTCAAATGAAAATGAATTCATATGCTTAATGTAAAAACTGGGTTCTAGCATTTATAGCTTAGCTGTGTAGCTCACTGAAAGGGGAAAGAAGAAAAACAGGTTCTGCTGATCCAAAGCTATTAAGATTATTATTAATGTAAAAAGTACATAAGGTTACCCTAGCAAAGATTACCATCTTGGTGATTCACCACCAAAAGAATTCCCTTCACCAATTCATCAAGCAGTCTTGTAAAGTAGTTTCTTACCAAGTTAACAAATCGTGTTGAAGAAATTTCCATAAAAGATGACTATATGGCAATATGACTGATGTATTTAATATGTAAATTGTGCCAAATAGAAATTCCATAGCAGTTTTAAATATTCTCATGTTTGTTTTAAGAAAATGAAGATAATCTTAAAAATGCTTATAATTCTAATAAACTGATAGCTGCAGAATTCACTTGCCTTCTCATTGCTTTAATTTGTTGCTAATAAAAAAAGTTTTTTACTTTTGTATTTTAGGAGTATTATTAATACAAAGGAGTTGTATTTTATCCATCTCCCATGAAGCAAACTAATTGTGAGATTATTTGAGCATTCATATTTTAGTTTTCAAACACAAGATGAAAAAAGAATGACATAATTTTGTTGTAAATGATTTACAAAAAGTAAAATGTGTTTATGTTTCGTATATAATTTTATCATGGATTTTTGTTGATAGCAAAATTTTAAACAATATTAAATTTTATCTTTTTAACAATAAATTTGCTTGTCAAAAGAAATGAGTAGAATGGACATTATTAATATTTATTTTTATTGTGTATTTAAAAAATAATTACTTAATAAATATTGTGTAAATTACTAAATATTTATTAGATAAATAGAGAACTTTTTTCTTAAAGTTGTTATGTGTTATTGAATCCATTTACTAATGAAGATGGTATTTTGTTTCTTGGTTCACTAATCAACAAACCTTTTATATGGTGTATCACTTTTTGCATACATTTTGAATTGTTATGCTTCTCCGGATTTTTGTCCATTTGATTTTGTAACCTATAATAAACAAGATGAGTACTGTGTATAGGAAATATTTGAAGGCGTGTGTTAGATGGTCTTTTCTTCTGTGGTGATGTTTATATTATAATTTCGTCACAGTTGTGAAAGGCTTTCTAAAGCATTCAAATAATCCAAGTGTCTTTTTATTGCAGGTAAATATTTAAATAATGGGTACTTTTCCATTTCACCAAACAGACTCTGTTGGCGACAACACAGAAAAAATATTTTTGCGCCATTGCATACAGATGACATCTTTTAGCGTTGGTTGCATTAATTTTGGCGACTTTATCGCCTGCACCTTCGAAATGAAAAGTACCAAATAATGTAAATGTACATATTTTCAGATCATACGAAACTCATGATTGCTATCATTGAAAACAAAATGAATATTGTAATTTTCTGGTTTTGTCTGAGTATTGTTTAAAATAAATTATGTGGATTTCATAAATTATAAAACACATGTAAGGAATAGATATTTCCCTGTTATAAAAGCGCCCGTCAAATTCCGATTCGCCAAGGTCATTACCAAACTCATGAAGCTTATCTTACAATACAACTTACTTTGGCGATATTTCTTAGTCGCCTAGCGATTCATCATCGGGCGCTAACGAGGAAGTGCCGTATTTTTCCAATAAAAGAGCAAAACATTTCATTGCATATTTATGAGAATGGAATAATTGAAAATTTTCGCAATTTTGTCATTTGCTAACAAAACATGCGACTCGGAAATTAGCAACATTTTTTTTTTGCTGTATTTATTGAGGTTGTAGCTAAAATTTCATAAATATATTGACCCATGAACAGATGGAAATTTCAGTTCCTTTGGTGTTGCCATCATAAGTCAGCATTACACATTTGCTGTGGTTTGTTCCTATTTTCTACATCGCTCGATAACTGCTGTTTTCGAAATTTACATTGTGATTGCTAATGAATAAAAAAGTCATGACCTTATTCGTATTTCAAATTTTATAACTTAAGAAAGATAAAGATATATTAAGAAAGATAAATTTGGAAATAGTGTTGAAGAAGGCACCCTCCCCCCCCACACACAGAGTCAAAATGTACTTTGGGAGTGAATTTCAAAAGAATAGTCCATATTTTTAATCATGCGTAGTTATTATCTTCAAAAAGTAGAATTAAAAGCCTTTTATTTGCTACTATGACCTCATTTAAGCTCTTGTTCATGTCATGAAAAACATATTTCTCGCATTTCCTATTTGATCAATCTGTACAATTTATTAATGTCTTAATACTTATAGATAAGAATCTTTTTTTGCCTTGTTTTAATATCGGGGGACCTCAGGGACTTACCTTCTTCAGGTAAGTGAAGAAGGTAAGTCCCTCATCATGACCTCGAGGTTCCCTAGTGATCTTTTTCTTTCCCTTGGGGTTTACTGTGACGCACTCCTGGGATGCCCTAGCTATCCATCTCTATTTTCAACCTTCCTTCTTGTCAAACAATTTTTGTCTTTTTTTTTTTTTTTTTTTTTTCACTTCCAGATCGCAGTTAAATCTTGTTTGGCGCAGCATAACCACACCTGACTCCTGCACCAATATCCTTTACATTCACTCACTCGCCTTGCTACAAATTTGGATTTTCTGTTAGTCATAATTTCAATATCTTCCTGAATAAAATCAATAAACCATCTTTGAGAATGAAATGCTGGCCGTAATTTTTCAGAATTTTAAATGACATCATATACGAAAAATGAAGAACAGCTTTGTGTCCTTACGCGGAGAATCATAGTTAATAGACTTATGAATCTTTCATAGCAAATAATAGTGAAAATTTATTGATTGATGAGAATTAAACTCGTATTATTATATTTAACTCCTTAAATGCATATGTAAAAGAGTGATAACTTAGCTAACATTGAACTCCTTACTTGTTGGCAGCATAAAATCTTGACACCGGCAATGTATCTTTAAGTAGAATGAATACGAATATCAAAACCAAAATTTTTCTAGGATTAAAATAAAGTTATTACATGTTTTGAGAAAACTAACATATTTCATTTTAAAACTTTTCACTGATATCTCATAATTTCCAAAATTCAAATTTATTTTTACTGAGTGGCCTTGTTGCTGCTCTTGATATTTACATTCAACTATTAGGAAATTAGTGGCAGTTGTTGATCAACTCATGTAAATTTTGGTGGTTAAGATGTTTTGAATTTTGTACTTATTTATTTTGGTACTTTTTTTATTTTCCTTGTTTATTCTATTTTGGTTTCCTGCCATGTGAGAGAAAAGAATTATGTTTTCTTTTGAAATCAGGTAATTTCTTAAAAAAATTATAGAAATTATATGTACATATTCTGTACCGGTGAGGAGAAATCTGCATTATTTAAAGTTTTCTACCTAATATGGTAATTTAGGAAATAGGAATTACAAAATTTAAAGTAGTGCTGAGATTCTTTACGTCTTTTGTTGCATCAAAGATATCACCAAACTTCCTTCCTACTATTAAGAGCGTATAAGAAGTGTTCTGTTGTAACTTTGAACAATACATTTAATTCTGAGTTTCGATGTAAGAACCGATACAATTTCTCCTCGTATTCTTTGGTTCGTGCTGCCCGAGATTGTTATTCTCTTCTGTAATTTCAGAATTTCGCAATTGAAAAGTCGAAATTTCGTTATTGATTATGTTAAAATCTTTTAGTTCAAAACCACAGTTTGAAAGTGTTAGATTTTTCTCTTATCATTAGAAAAATAATAATTTAGCACTTTTTTGAATTGCATATTTGATTCGAAATGTTGATTAGAAATAACTTGAATTTTTTTTATTATAATGTACATGAATTACGTTTGATTGTGCTAGCAAATATTAACAGATATATATTTTTATAATACATTTGAAGCTACTAATTAAAATATATCCACATATTTATTAGAAATAGAATATTCAGTTGTATGTGTATAATTTACTATTTTCACATCCTACACATTAAAAGATCTTATTATTGACACATTTTTGTATATATATATAATTTCAAAAATATAATCATTGAAAAGTTATGCAGAAAATATTATATTGTCACGGATTTTATTTAGAATAATTTTGAAATAAAAAATTGAGTAGTGAATTTCTTTCAGTTATATATATCGTATATCATGTTTGAAACAATCAGGGTACACAAAATGAAGAAAAAAAACTTATCGAATGGGAAAAGCACTTTTATTTAAATGAAAATGAAACTGCAAAAAATATTTGCAGAATTTTTTTCATGTAGATTTTATAAGAATTCAATACAATAGCAAATATAAATTTTGTATTAAATGGTTTATTATAATTGTGTTTAGTGCAATTTTTTCTCCTTCCACTGAGTTTTTGCATATTGTGTATGGAACAAAACAGTCTACTGTTAAAAGTAATATTGAAAGAAAGAGATGTAGGTTTTCTATTATATTCAATAACAGCATTAAAACAGCTAATTTTGTCCTTCAAAATCAGGATATAAATTCATCAGAATTTACTTAATGATTTTATTTAAGAAATGTATTAAATTTTATGAATTAAATCAAATACCGATTTTAAATATTTTTAAAAATTCTTCAGTGAAAATTTTGAACTTAAAACTCCCTAAATTTATAAAATATATTAAAGATAATTAGTACTTCTGAATGTGATTAATAAAAAGGATCTAAGTATTTCCTTTGAATGCAAATAAAAGTTTTTAAAATTAAATTGTAAGTTTTCCATAATTCCCTCAGAAGAATATTATTATCTGCAAACAAAATTAGGTTGAAAGGCACAGTTATTCTAAAAATAATGTATACTTTCTTTAGTTTGTTATTCAAAACATAAGAAATGACTTCTCATATTTTGCAGTTGCTTTCTTCATCAATTCCAAGTGGGGGGAAAGAATAAAATCTTTGTGCAGAAATATAATGAAAATCTGGAAATATCTCTCTACATTTTTTAATAATCTGAATTGAAACTGTCAGGACCAGTAAGGATAGATGTAAAGAAACAATTTGTAGTGAGAGATGGAAGGAAAGGGAAATCATTTTTGGATTAAAAATCAGTAACATGAATATTTTTTAAATATGAAAAATAGTGCTGAAATTGACTTAATTAAAAGTGGCTAAAAAGGGCTATTTAATGAAAATATACCAATAAATGTTTAGTATGATAAATATCAATCCAGAAAAAACTTCTATGTAAATGGAGAATTTTTTTAAATCAAAGATTGTAGCAGGCATAGAATGCATACATTTTATTATCTCTTCAAATAGATTCTGTTATAATGCACAAAAATAAAGTTTCAATTTATTATTATAAAATCCCATAAAAGTGAAAAATTAAGAAAATTTTTATAAATTTGTATTTAGATCATATATGGAAATTGTAAATTGTATACAGTAACTGTTTTGTTAATTTTGATAATCAGTTTTTTGAAATCAATATATGAATAGAAACTTATTTATTTGAACACCTTGTTTGTGTCCATTTTAATAGCTGCAACAGTATTTTTCTTACAATATGAATAATGAATTCATTCAAGATACATAATAAGGCTGTATAATTATTAATAATTTCCTTGTCTTTTTCCAATGTCTGGATAATTTAAAATTTTACTCTTAACCTTATCCAAGTTCTTGTGTGTTTTTCTAATAATTTTATTTATAGTACCACTTGTTATTGTTATTTATTGATTTCATTAATTTTTTTATTGCACTACCTTTTTTTCTGACTGAACAGCAGATAAGTAAATTGGTACTATAGGAAATTCTGAAATTTGTATTTTCTTATATTACTCGGTACATCTGGGATCTAATAACTCGTGTATTTTATTGAATCATCTTTTGTAAATGGAGGTATTACTATATTTTGGTATGTTTAGTCAATATTAAAAGAAGAAAAATTCTAAAATATTTAACCACAACATTATCAATGTCAAAGATATTCAATTCAACCATCTCAGTTCTTTATAACATTTTTGTCAGACTCTATTAAAAATTAAGTGCTATTAGTAACAGTATATTTGAAATTTTATTTGAAATATCATTGCTCTTTTAAAAGCCACAGCACCATTGGTAACAATTTAATTTGAACTTGGCAAAATGGCTCTGATTACATAGTTAAATTATTGATTTTGTGTACTCTGATTGAATGGCTTCGATTATGTAGTTAAATTATTGATTTTGCCTATTATGCATTTATTATGGGTAATAAAAGGAATAAACAAAAAAAAAAACATTGTAATATTTCATCTCTGAAAAACTAAACATTGTTTTGAAAATGTAAGAATAGAAGAAATCTCTCTCTCAAATCATTTTAATATTGGTGGAAATAAAGCGTATAAAATAGCTAATAAATAATTTTCTCTTTAAATTGTTATAGATCTCAATTTAAAACATTAAGGTAATATTTAAATTTTGTTAAATTCATCTTTGATGAATTCCTTTGTTTCACCATGTTTATATATGTTGTGTAATCCATTAAAAGGGATGACACTACCAGTGAATCCCTGTGGTTAGAGTTAAAATCACAAAACACTCTTTACAAAGTGGGATGATTCAATTCAATAGGAGTAATATATGTTATATTAAGGTAATATTAATTTACAAAGTTACAAATAGTTATTTTACATGGTTGTTTTTACATTCTTGTGTCGTCATTGTATCTGGATTCAAATACGCATGTTTTGCCAGTTGTGATGTTCTTTAACTTTTGTTGTCATCTTTGCTACAATATCAAATACATCTGCTCTCCAAGAGTTTGAGCTTTACATTATCTGCAAAAAAGATAACTGTTATAAAATGTTACTATCGGCATAGCTACCCCTTTGGTGCAATCCTCACATAGTTGATGTGCTCAGGCTCTTTTGTGGGACACATTTGATATAATTGAACCTTTAATTTTGTTTAATATAATAAATATGTGTCAATGAAATTTTGATATGGAGAATGACTGAGAAACTGAAAAGCTTACTGCACTGTGCGTGTTTGGTTTATAAATTTTCCTTAAATTCATTGTTGATGTAGAATTTGTATTGCTAATCAAGTAAAAATGTATAGTTAAATCAAAGAATAAATTGAATGTTTGCAAAATTTTATAACTAATTTAATAAAGAATGAAAATATGATTATTATGAATTAAGAAAGTTTCAGTAGCAATATAAAAACATTGCTAAAGATTTGGAAAAAGTAATTTTCAATCAATGACAAAAAAAATTAAAAGATTCATTTGAATTTATTGACAAATAAAAAATTCATATTTTCATGAAATGTGAAACCATATATTTTTTCTGTCAAATGGTTGCTGTTATTATTTTTGGTTTGGCATATGTCAATCTATCATGATTATATTAAATATGCAAAATTGTGTGCTAGTTGGGCATTCTCAGTGTGTAATTTTAGTCATTGTCATTATAAAATTCAATTTATTTTTATTTCCAAAAATTAGAGAAAACAATAACCATTCTATATATTTATCTAAATTAAAGAAAGGCAATTTCATAATTTTTTTTAATCGAATTTGCTATTGATTGGACAAGTAATTATCATGTTTATTACCAAATATTTGTTTTATGTAAATTTATTTAGATTCTTTTGATTAATTGTTGTATGCAAAATGTGAAATAGTATAAATCTAATTCATTTTAAAAGCAATTTTTACTTAGAAAATTGAACATGTATAAATTTGGCAAGCAATTTATTTGTTAAAAATTCAGAATTGATTTTTAATGTACAGAGTCCATGTTACTGTGTTATAAATATATTATATCTCTAAACTGTACTTTTTTAGAATTACATTAATCTTACAAAATTAATTACATCTTAATAAATATGTACTGGAAGTAATATGAAAAATGTAAGACTTTTTTCATTTTCGATCTTTAGATTGAATTCAGTGGCTCTTATAACTATAACAGCTACTGAATAATTATAATTTATATTATAATTTTTTTAAGCATTAATACAAAATTTTCGTTTCTATGATTGTCTGTTTTGAAATATGTTTTTCAACATATATTTTATATTTTTCAGTCTTAGATTTTCTGAGATTGAAAGTTCGTGTGAAAGAAGTCAGTATTTATATTCATTTGTTTGCTTTAAAGGACATTTTCTGGTAAGTAAAATTAAAAATTAAAATTTTTTTCTAAGATAATTATTCTCAATCGAAATAAATAAGAGTGAGAAATTTGTTATATTCTAAAATTTGATAAAGTACTTCAAATTTTAATCCTATTTTGTTTTATTCCAAATCCATTTTATGTCTGACATATTCTTTTAATAATTAATTATCTGTATCCAAATTTCAGCAACGTTGACCGGAGCAGTTTTTGTTAATCAAGGGGGAGAGACTTGAAATATTCAAGGAGAAACTGTTTTAACAAGCATGCGATTTGATAAATTGTTTTAAGTTGTAAGGTAAATTAACTGTGTATTAATTTGCATGTGTTTTTAATTTGTTAATGATAGAATCCATGTTACTGTATTTATCTGCATTTCTTTAAAAATTAATTATTGATAGCAAAATAATATAATCTTTTTTTTTTTTTTTTTTAATTTTAGATGGATAAAGTAGAAGATATTAACAGAATGGAGCGGCTCTTAGACCTGGAAAGCCGCATTGCTGATGTCAAGTGTGAAATTAACATCGATAGTTTACTTGTATGTATTAAAACTGAAATTTTTTTCATTAACTTCAAGCTAAGTTAAAAATAATTTGTGTTTGATCAATATAATTTGAAACCATATCTTTTGAGATGGTGATACATATCTTATTCCTTTAAAAATGTATTCCATAAAACTGTTGCTTAAAATTTATCAATAAATAAATGTGTGGTAATTCTTTGTTTTCAGTGAAGTCCTTTTTTTTTTTTTTTTTTTGTAGAACTAATATGAAATTAATTGTATATAAGAATGTTGTGAATGTTTTGCCTTTAGAAATAATAAAACAAAATAGGTCGTAAACATTTGACCATGTATTTTAATTTTCCTTTTTACACTCATATGCTGTGAACAATAAAAGATATGATTTATGGAAAAATTTATAATGCAACATTTTGAATTATACATCATAAACACATTAAAAATGTAGGAATTGCAAACAAATATAATAAATAGCGATATCACTAGACATTGATGAATGTTTAAAAATAAATAGCTGAAAAACATCAGTTATAAGCTAAGTATTTAATTTATTTTAATATTTAGTTATAAATAAAATATTTAATTTATTTTATATAATAAAATCACATTCACTATATATAGGTTATATAATATATAATAAGCACTCACATATATCCTGTTGGTTAGCTGTATAATACAGGAAACAATTCTTGGTTTCTGTGTAAAAAGGGTGTTGGTAGCCACTGTAATGGAACAAAAATTAAACATTCCAAAACATTAGTCTGCAATTACTTCATCTTAAAATTATAGCGATACTGAAAATATGTATGTTACATTATCTAGAATTATTCATTTTCATTTGATTGTAGTTATGTTTCATATAATTTGATTTAATGAATTATTTCATTATTCGACCAAGGGTTTTGGTTCCTTGGTTTCTACAGTCGTGGTATGTTCAAGTTCTCATGTTTGAGAACTTGTGTCCAGTATTGCTTCAATCAATTCATGGGTTCATATTCTGATTCCACTACAGACCCATTGTGTAGTTCGGATGATGCACATGAAATTTGTGAGCTTAAGCTTTTCATGTGTCATTTGACTGTGGTACAAAATTACAAAGTTCCATTGCCAATAGTCCCAGTGTTGCTTTTAAATGTGATGTTAATAAGCGGTCTTTATAGTACAAAAATTACTAAATGTTAAAAGACTGCTTGAAGTATATACTTCTGTCTAACTCCCCTGGATAAAAAAAAAAAAAAAAAGATAAAAGTTAATTTAAATTAAAGGCAAATAAAAAAATTTTGAAGGCTTTTCAGTCAAATTTAAAAAACATGCCTCCCCTATTAGAATTGTTATGGAATTAGTTATGATAAGTAAAATACTTTTGAACATGAACTGAAAAATATGGAAAGTGTCATGTTGACAGCGATGAAGGTTTAAATATAAATTAAACCAATATTGAGGGAGAATATAAGTTGTGATTTTACACTATCTCTGGTTATTTTTGTATACCTTTCAGGCAGATTTTAATTGTTATTCTTTATCTTTTGCAGTCTGCTTAAAAAGTTATTTTTCACCTGAATATTTATGGTTCAGATTTATGTTTAGTACTTAAATGAAAGTATACAGAAGATGTTTTAATAGTTTGTAAACTGATTTTCTGAAAACTTTTAGGATACTGTTCAAGCATTGTATTTGGATTGTTCTCACCCTGCATTGAGGAGAATAAAGAACATTGAATCTTATGTGCAAAGATGTAAATATATTTTGTATATCTTAGCCTATTTTTGCAATCACATTGCAAGATGGTTGTAGAATTTTTTCACCTAACAGTAATTCATGTGTAAAGCAAGGTAATGTGTATGATAGGATTGCTAATAGTTGGTAATATTTGTAATATAAATAGTTTTAATGGGTACATTAACTAACAATATTGAATGACTTCAAGTGATATGGATTATTTGAGTAAAATGGGACTTGAATTTTTCTTCTGAAAACTCGTAATTATTTCATTGGCTTAAATTTAATGTTTTAATTAGTAAACAAATCATTTCCTTTTCTTTTTTTAGTTATACTTTTTTTCTTTTTCTGTTACTTTATTACTTTTTATATGTCTGATAAGGAAATTAGTGAATTTAAGAAATGCAATTCCCAAAATCATATATCGTTAAGTAATAATATATCAGTTGAATTTTAAGTCAATGGGTTTAATTAAATGTATTTAAAGTTTTGGTGATTTTTGAAAGAAAAAAAAAAATCTAAATTGGACAATAACTTTAGAGTAAATTGGAAATGTATAACCCAGGCTTAAATTTATAAACTAGGCTAATTTATAATCAAATCTTTATAAAAAGAATATAGGAAGAAAAAAAAGAATTGAAATGGGTTCCTTTTACATTGGATTACCAAATGTGTATTTGTCAATATAAGAATAGTAGTAATTAAATATTTCAGATGAGCAAGCTGCCCATTTCATAGAGGCATGCCGTATGAAACCTGATGATTTTACAGTAATAAAAACTATTGGAAGAGGAGCTTTTGGAGAAGTCCAACTTGTAAGAAATTCTTCTTTGTTCATTTTAAAGAAAGTTTTGCTTATTTAAATAAAATTGAATGAAATCATTTTTAACCTATCTTCTGTAAAATATTTTTATTTTTCAGGTTAGACATAAGTCAACAAAAAAACTGTATGCAATGAAACTGTTAAGTAAATTTGAAATGGTAAATATTTTGCTTATAATCATTATTTAGATTTTGTAGATATTTATATGTGTTTATAACACACACACACACACATATATATATATATCGAAATAAAGAAACTAATATATTTTAACCAAAGTAAATAAACATAAACTTGAAAAGAATCTGTACTCATTAATTCACACTTAAATTTTTTTAAAAACTAAAAAAGTTAAATTTTTAATTTTATGATGAATTTGTTGTGTGTAACTCTTTCCTATATGGCACATTGTTGCATTGTATATAACTCTCCAAATTATTGTATTATTGATTGTAAAAAACTACAGATATATTTACTAAAAAATATTTAACTAATCAAATCTAAATTATTTAAAACCTATACCGAGAAATCATTTTAAATTTATTAATTTTTGCTAAAAATAAATAAACCTATTAAGAATAATAACTACGAGACTCTTAAAATTTGTAAAATAAACTATTCTAAAAATAATTATCTCCATCTGAAGGCTAAATTTAAAATTATAATTAAGATTTTCAAAACCTAAATTTTTATTAAAAAATTAATACTGTCACTAAAATTGGACAAAGACTAATAGAATATGTAAACCAAAAAAATGCATATCTATATGTACATTTGTGTACAATACAGACACAGAAAAATATATCTATTTATAATTATTCTTAATTATTTTCAAGTGTTTATTAATAAAATTTATGTCTAATAATCTAATTAATAATGACATTTCTAAAAATAGAAATATGTAAACAATTACTCTAGAAATGTGCATTATTGTTAAATTTAAAACTGTCCCTTGTCATAAATAATGCTAATAATTCTATTATTCATAAATGTTTTTTGTATATCAAAATATTCTGTTTCATTTTTACTGTTATGAGGTTGAATTAGATTTAAATATGTAGGATAAAAAGATGATAGGTTTACCTTCAAAAGGCTTATTGTAATTCAAAACAAGTAGATCACAAATATGTTATATATAATAAAATTATTTCAATCAAATTGTGTTCATAGAGATGTAGGTAATTAGCCAAATTATTTCTTGCAGGTCTGCCTTTTGGAATACTCCTAGTTTTAAGTTTTTTTATCATTATAATTTTCTCTGAGTACAATATTTATTAAAGATTTAAATGTATTATAAGAATTTTTATATTATAATTCTTCTAAATTAATAACAGTACCTTAATTAGATCATTTATATCTATTGATTTCAAGAGGTCTTAAAAATCATAATTATGAATAGCTAATAAATCTTTGTCTTTTTTTATGCTTTATAATATCTGAACTATTTTTAATAACAGCAGTTTTTTCAAATTTATTAATAGTATTTTATAATATTTTATGTAATAATTTACTTGCTTTTATAAGTATTGTAACCATTAGTGACAGTTCTAAATTTAATAAGGTCTTTATGAAATTTTGGAGTAATAATTATAGATGAATTAGGATCTAAGATCTGGAGAAATTTAATTTTATTAATTTGTAAACGTATTTTTTTTTTTACATACAGAGCTGTAACTCTGTTATTTATTTCAATGTTACTAAAATTATTTTCTAAACAATTATCTTCTGTATCCTTATTAATATTTAGATATAATTGCATAAATATTTTAAACTTTGTCAAAATAGCAATAGTCTACGTAAATCTAAAAATTATTTTTTCATATCTATATTTATAAACATTGTATTTACACTCATTAAAGGCTTTAACTGCAAAACTCTATTTAATAGCAATGTTATAAATAAAATTATTGACTTCATATAAAGAATCATTTTAATGAAATAAGAACTATTTTGATCATATTTTATAACCTGTACCCATATTCATATCCCTCAATATCTTATCCGTAATTATTTACAAATCATCAGCAATGACATGTTTATGCTCTTTAATATTGTTAAAGTAGAAAACATATCTACCTATTTTTTATTATATATTTTAAAACTTTTAATTGGGAGAAATTTATGTTTATCAAAAATATTATTAAAATTAAATCTTATTAAAAGGATTGTTCATAAAACTTTTATGTGCAAAACTCTATATTTTTTTAAATACCCTTTGATTTATATTAAATATTATATCTTTAATAATAAAAACAGTGTTTTCTGTTTGTTACTATTTAAGAAATATTTAAGAATACCATTTTTTCTTTAAACAAAAAGTAAGGTAGTTAATATTTTTAACTTTATGATTATTTTCAAAAAATTTGCTTAATTCACTTTTTTTTTTTATAAAATTTCAATCTTGTTTATGCTTTTTCTTTGATTTCTGTAAGTCTCTATTTTTTTTAACCTCTTTAATTTTATTATTATTTAAATTTCTATTGAAAAATTCTTTATTATCTTTTGCTGTTATATAATTGTTAAAATATTTTGATTATAGAACAGGACATTCAATCCATATGAATAAACAGTATAGTAAAGTCGTATATAAGGGTTTTCCTGCCATAATCTTTTTTTTAGTATGTGATTCTATTTTGATAATCAAAATCTGTGATGGATTTTAATTTTTATATAATTTGAAGTTTGTTCTACATATTTAAATTCATATTTTATACAATTTAATAAATAAATATAACCAAATGTTCTACAAAAAAAAAAAATAAGTTTAAAGTTATGATTATACATTCATTATTTATCATAATATGAGTTTTGCATCTTTTATTTATCACATTTTTATAGCTTAATTTAATATTACTATTATTATAATTAGTATAATTTATTTAATCTTTCTTATTGTTATTATTTATCACTAAAATTTTCTCTTGAAATTTTATTAAAATTGTCTAGTTTGTTATTCTTTTTGTTAAAAAAAAAAACTGTTTTACATTTCTTATAAGTCTTGCATATATTATAGAAAACATTATTGCTATCATTGACCATTACTTTAATACTACATTCAGAATATCCAAGATTTCTACCAATGTCATCATCTAAATAATTTAAACCATTTATTTATATTCAAAAGCTATTGATAATACCCCGACAAAATGGTAAATTCACTAATACATAAACCTTAAATACACCAAGCCAAAATTATTTGAAATCTATAACTAAGATAGACTTAAAACACCTAATGCAAAAACCAATGGTGGCAAAGTTTATTAAAAAAATTATTTAAATATTAGTTAAAACTTTGTAAAAAACCTCATATCTCTCTGTCTTTAAGATCACTCTCTCTGCGAAATTCAATATATCTCCCATAGATGGCGCCAGGTTACTACACAAATTACATTTCTAAAAAAAATTGTTGAAATATTAGTTAAAACTTGTCGCAAATGTCTAAGTATTGCATTGTTAGGTGAATAAGAGAAATTCCCAAAGTTCCAGAGCTCTAGCTTAATGGGAAGTTGGTTAAATTAATTGAAAATTTGATGATATACACACACACCAAGTGAAATTCAGAAAAGCATTTTAAAAAATAGCTAAATATATATATGAAAGTATTTTTAATATTTTTAAAAGTTATACAAAGATAGGCATAACTTACATAAAATTCAAAAGTATGAAAAAATGAAATTAAATTGAATATTATAGTTACATGTAATTATAATTAAAGCAAAGGATAAAAAAAACCATATTTACTTATTAAAAATTTGAAAAGTGATCTGGTACACCAAAACATCCCCCCCCCACTTAAACCAATAGGCCCTTGGGAGGCTTATAAGCTGGAATATAATAAAGTAAAGAAGTATAATTAAAGAAAATCTAAAAAAAAAAAAGAATATTTAAAATTGGAATGAATAGAACCAAAAATGAATTCTGATATATTTAAAATGTTAAAAGTACTAATTTTTAACCATGTCAAGTGAAACCTGAAAATAATTTTTAAAAATTCATATAATAAAGCAAAGACACCAAATATTGTATGTAATATAGAAGTATGTATATAATTATTAGTGTTACTTAGATAGATATTAAAATTATTTAATATATATATATATATATATAAAATGTATGTATAATCCAATAAACTGAATTTTATTATTTGCTATAAGATTGTTAATTTATTATGTTTGTGTAAAATATTTTTCTCCTCCAAAAGTACATAGATGTTAAATATTTGTTTTACTGTGATTTCAATTGTTGTTTAACTGTTATAATGTTATTAACACTATTCATCTCAATTATTTAATGGAAAGAAGAAAAATATGTAACTGACTGGAATATTTTAAAATGAAATACATAAAAGTAATTCTTTTCAAATAATATTAACTTTATGTTTCAATATTAATTAACTTCTGAAAACTTATGAATGCTAAAAATTTATTTTAAGTAAACTATTGCTTAATACATGTTTTATGTATTAAGTAACAGTTTACTTAAAGTAAATTTTACATTAAAACATGCAACAACATGTATTATGTTTGTGTTTAAAAATATATTTGATTTTTAGATTAAGCGCTCAGATTCAGCTTTTTTCTTTGAAGAACGTTTCATACTGGCTCATGCAAATAGTGAATGGATAGTAAAGGTAATAATCTATACAGATTTACCAGAAATGTAAAATTGTTATTATATTTGTATGATAGGATAAAACAATTTTTAAAATTCAAATATATAAGGCTAATTTAAAAATAAGTTTTGTGTTATAGCTTAATTTTTTACAAGTTTTATTTAACTTGGTATGTTCATATGTATGTTTTAAAAAAATTGTTTCTAGTTCAAACTTTGTACTCAGAATTTTAACCCATTTCCTCTCTATTTGATCAAACTGAAATTTTGCATGAATTTATAACTTGGATGGCAATACAACACTATGGTATTCTCAAGTAGTGACATACTTTTGGTGGAGAGGAGTGGGGAAGTGGCTGATTACCTTGGTCTTGCACTTTGTGCTTGAATTTTAACCCAATTCTATTCATCCCATCAAGCCAAAATTTTGCATACACATAAAGCTAGTATAATTGCTTTATAGTCTTAAATTTCCAAGGTAAAAGGAATAAAATTTAAGTAAAAAAATTTTTTTTAATCAAATTTTTATTTAAAGATAAACTGTGAAATGTAAAAGAAAAAAAAATTGTATAAAACTATAATTTATAAAGGCTTGATGTTTAATTTAACTAAGATACCTAGCTAATTATCAAGAAAATAATTACCATAGCTACAAACTTATATATGACATCTAAAGAAATATTAATGTCTGAAGCTTTTGTAAATTATACATTATATTACATTTAAAAATTTTTGTGCCATTTAGTTTGTTTTTAAATAAAAATTTGATTTTAAAAAATTATATTTATATATTTTGGAAAAAATATAACAAACAAAATTATAAATTATACTTTTTTACAATAACAAAAATTATACTTTTTACAATCGTTAATCTTATTACTAATTTGTTTTAATAATAGTATCCATTTATATTTTTAAGGGTATTCAGGTAAATAAAAATATAAATTTGTTAAATTGGGAAAATTGTATGAGTAAAATTGAATTTTATATATATTAGTCTATTTAATCTTATATAATTAAGAGGATTAAACAATATTTTGACATGAATTATTTTTGTAATACATATATTTAGTTAAAATGCTTGTATATTTAATTTAAATATATTATAACTTTTTGATGGTTACTAAATTATCTACTTTGTACATTTAAATTTTTTTTTGTAAATTTTTTTAATCCTGTATTTGGAAAAAAAAAAATGAATATGAAAAAATATTTCACCATATAACCTACTAAAATTTTATTTCAGCTACATTTTGCTTTTCAAGATTCAAAAAATTTATTCATGGTAATGGATTACATGCCTGGTGGAGACATGGTTAATTTGATGTCTAATTATGATGTGCCTGAAAGTTGGTCCAAATTCTACTGTGCCGAGTTGATTCTTGCTGTTGATGCCATTCATCAAATGGGTTTTGTTCACAGGTTTAAAAAATTATATATATATATATATTTGTGTATAGATTTTACTTTATCATGAAGAAAGTTGATAGAAGAATATACGTATATTTTTTAGAGATGTGAAGCCTGATAATATGTTATTGGACAAACAAGGTCATCTGAAACTTTCCGATTTTGGAACGTGTGTACGCATGAGTCCTGTAAGTGAATCAAACTTTTGTTGCAAAGTCAATTATTATAGTTTTATTATGCATTTTTAGTTGTTTATTTTCTTTGCATGAAAACTCAAAATGTCATAAAAACAAGGATGGGGTTTTTGATTATTGTTTTTTTAAAGATACCTGATGAGCTTTTCATTTGTAAGAAAATTAAGTCTCAGAATAAATAGATTAAGGGAAAGAAGCATTTAAAAATTTTAAGTTTTTTTTTTTTTCCATATAGTCAGTAACAATAGCTTAATTAGCTCAAACACACATACACTCGTGTGTGTGGACAAATACAGCTCTGCCCAAATTTGCAATTAAGAAACAAAATTTTCTATTAAAATATTTCCTATACTTCCTGTGATATATTATCAATCATGTTATACTGGAATAGCTTTTATTTTTGTAATTGTTGGATGAATTCAAGATGGATTAACTGTTAAAAAATTAAAAATTTTCTACAATATTAGTTTTTATTACCTAGTTTTATAGAATTAAAAATTTTAATTCAGCATAATTTTGGAGAAAAAATTATACATGTAATAAAAAATCTTTAAAAATTTTATTTGGTTGTAAATAATACATGAAAGCAATTAAAAAATCAAGTACTTAAAAATCAGAACAATAAGACTTGTATCATGTATATTTTATATGCTATTAATTTTGTTGTTTTGAAAATTTGTTTGAGTTATTGTTCAAGTTTTTATGTTAAATTTTCTAAGGATGGTTTAGTAAGATCTGATACTGCTGTTGGAACACCAGATTATATTAGCCCTGAAGTCTTAAAGAGTCAAAATGGTAATGGGGAATATGGACGTGAATGTGATTATTGGTCTGTTGGGGTCTTTATGTATGAAATTCTCATAGGTAATTTTATGATTTTCTAAATTATTTCATAAATTAGGAAGTGTTTTAGTAAAATGTTTTATCATTATCCTTGAATACATTACTATTACAATTTTTTATGACCCCTTCTCTTATTTTTCTGTTTTGAAAGCCTATTAAAATAATTTGAAATGAGTTAATGAAATTTCAGCAAGTGTTTCTCATTTTTGATTGATATATTCTTTATTATTTTTCTATAATTAAATTTTGGAAACATTGCCTATGAAATATAAGCCTTCTATAATGTCCCTCATATATATTTTTTATATGATAAATTCACACGATTTTATTAATGTTTCTATCTTAGATGATTATGTTTGAATTAAACTATTTAATTTAGAAATAATACAAAAAGTTATAAAAATTACTTATATACTATCTTTTACTTTTCACTTTTTCACTTGGAGGCTTTTTTTCTCTTAGTAATGATGCAAATACTACAAACATAGTGTACAAATATTATTGTCATAGTGTTACTATTTGCTTAAAGGATTTTCCAGATAATATACAGAATGTGTATTTACAGAAGAGTATCCCAACTTTATAAAGGGCTATAATTTCAAAAGTATAAAAGTTAAAACCTTTTTGGACAAAATAAATTAAAAATAACCCTTTAAAAATTAGTGAAATTTTAGTGGAATCTTGATATACTCAAATTTCAAGGGCAGTGCTAAAAGTTTTGAGTTGATTAGTTGTCTGCTTAGCAAGTATTTCAAGTTACAAAGGGTGTAAGGGCTACAATTACAACTTACAAAGACATAATTTCTAATATTTTTGTTTAGTCGTAGAATCATAATGAAACAAAAAATTCAACTTGTTAAATAAATTTATTGTTTTTTATGTAAATTATAATGTACTATTGCACTGTTGCAAATATCATTGTACAGCCAGAAAAGGTTAGAAAAAAAAAATTATTATCTTCTTTCGAGCTAAGGAATTTGAAAATTGTTTATCAATTGTTTTTTCAAAGTGAAAAAAAAATGAATTGAATATATGATCCTTGATATCATTACATCTTTCAATGTAGCTTCATAGTATGTTCACAGCTGTTTATTCAATTCTATGACATGTTTATTCAATAATAATGGTACACAATCTGTTGGATTGTCATCATTATTATCTACATTTTGAGTAACATGTCAATAATTTCAGCTAATGTTTCTGTGAATTAGTTGACAAAATTTAAGATTTGATTGCTTCGAGTTTGTGGTATTGAGGGAGTAGTATATTAGAGTTACATGTCTGAAGATAAATTTGTCATGTTTGCCGCAAATGATGTGGTCTGAAAGATTGCCACATAGCACGCAGTCGACACTTAAGACAATCACCATCAACCAACCATTGCCCTCCTACGTGTCTAAATCAAGAACTCAATGAGATTTTTAATTCACCCTTCTCAAATTGGGAATTAAAATGTGGAATTAGGAATTTTAACACCTAAGAAAAGCACTGTACCATATGGTATTTTGCTGGAATTCCTGGTTCATCTCAGGTGAAATTTAAGTGTACTTTACTTAGACTTATAAATCTCACTTGGACTTTAGGTATTCACAATGAATGGTGTGAATTCACTGTGAATGGGTGAAATAATACCAATCCTTAAAACTGGTAAGGATCCTGGAGTTTTGACCAGTTTTCGTCCAATTGCACTCACTAGCATTCTGTGTAAACTGACTGAGTGTTGGATACTGAACAGACTAAATTTTTATTTAGAAAAATTTAATTGTTTATCTGATAGATGAGCTGATTTCAGAAAACATAGAAATGCTGCGGAACAAGTTGCTAGACTTACTCAAATGATCAAGGATGGTTTCCATCTTAAACAGAGCATGGTTGCTGTGCTGATCGATTTCCAGACAGCTTTCGATTGAGTCTGGAGAAGGACATTGGTGTCAGTTGGAACATGTGCCATTGGATTAAATCTTTTCTGGACCAGCTTTTTATAAAAACTAAATATGGAACAGCTGTCTCTACCTTCAGGGAGACTAGACAGGGACTTCCTCAAAAGCTCAGTTTCGAGCCCAGTCTTCTTCAATATTATGATAAATGATGTTGTAAACTGCATCATGAATTCACATCCTGCAGTACAGATTCTTCTTTATGCTGATGACCTTGTTTTTTTGGTGTACCGATAAAGACAGTGAAGCCATTTAAGATTCACTTAATACTTCCCTTGATACCCTCCCTGCTTGGGCAAAAGATAATGAAATGAATGTAAATTTGAACTAGACAACTTTCCAGGTCTTTACTCTAAGTACTAAGCCCAAGGACATTGAACTGATATATGATGGAGAAAAATTCCAGAGAATTCGAGAAGCTACATACTTGGGAATTGTTATGGACACTAGATTCAGTTAGAATAAACAGACCCATAAGTTAAAGGGTATTGGCAGTGTAAGAAATTGACTTCTTAAGAGACTCACTGGTGTTAAATGGGGTGCAACTAAGGATCTTCTGTGTACCACATATAAATCATATGTTAGACCTGCTATTGAATATCTGGAACTGAACTCCTAATAACTGTTTCTGAGGCCGTGAAGGACAGCATGGAAATCACTCAAAATAATGCCCTTAGAATTATCATGGGGGAGGGGGGTGCATTCTTTACTCCAATTCTAGCCATGCTAATGCAGACTAAAATTGAGCCTCTTTCTCATCGCAGAAAAATTGGTGCTCTCAAGTTAGTGGAAAAGTCTAGAGACAAAGTGACTTCTGGACGAATTATACCCTGCAGTCCATAGGTAAAAACTACAACTTACCTTTTCTACAGGTGACAACAGATCTATCTATCAATTTTGATGTTTCTACAAAGAGACGACCTTAATTAGTTACAACAAATTTCTATAGACATCTGAACTTGGCTGGATGTAATTTGTCTCTATATTGTTCTTTTTACTAACAGGCAAAACCAAATCCAGAGTTGAAACTGGTCACCTTAGTCATTATCGGTGAAAGATTTCCTAAATGGCACTGGCTGCATGTGTACCTGTTGGTTGTGCTACTGGAGTTGATACAAATGCTGGTGCTGGTGTTTACTCCAGGCACTTTAGCCTCAGCAGAGCTGTTGATAAGCATTGTACAAATTTTGATGGTGAAGTGCATGCTGTTCATGGGGCATTAACGGAGATGGCAAAAAGAAAGGAACAGTACATTGTGATTTGTATTGATTCTCAGGCCAATATCAGGGCTATTTCTTCAATTATGCTTTCTAAAAATAGTTCCACCCTTGAATGCCAACTTTTGATAGACTCTATGATAAAAAATGGATGAAATATTTTACTCTACAATGGATACCAAGTCATTAAAAGCACTTTCATAGATTTGAATTGGCAGACTTTATGATTTTCCTACTCTGCCTGAATGTTTCTTACATGAGCAATGATAACTCGCTGCTGCACTGAATGAATTGAATTGCTGTCCTGGACTTAAAGATGTAGCTGTAAATGCTGCAAAGAATTTTAATCATTTTATTTGTTTTTCTGAATTGTACTGGACTACCAGTCATAGACTAATAGTGGATATACATAGATCTGGCATAGGATAAAATAAAGTTTGGGGAATTCCAGTTATGTGACATCATTACATTACTAACTTCAGCATACTGAGTTTGCTTTTTTAACTTTGAGTTATAGGATATGAATTTGTATTATTAGAACCTAATCATGAAATAATATTTTGTTCAAGTTACAAAATCTAAGTAATTTGATGTACAACATATTTAGGGATTCATCAGAAGGAAATGGCTACTTTATCTTACTAAGGATTGTGAGTTAATGAGATTCAAGTTACCCAGTTTCTTCTGTATTAATATTCTATGTTCAACAGAAACAAAAATGAGAACCAGTAGAGAGTAGAACTGATCTGACTCTTGAATTGGTTGCAGAATAGATGATGACATTGCTCTTAATTAGTGGCCTTGAAAACACTGCAAGTTAACATCCTACATTTTTTTTCTGCTTAGGGCTTCTTAAAAGATAAGTGTTTTTTCTGATACTTCTTGTGATATAAGATGAACTGCAAATGCAAATTATTGCAATCATTCAAAATATAACACCAAACATGCTGAAAAAGTGTGTGATGAAAGTATTGATTGAATATTATTTGTGTTTATTGAGGTAGTCACATTTGTAATGTTATAAATTTTAAGATTGTGTTTTTAATTTAATGCAAAAAATGTTGTCACTTTAGTTTTTTTAATAATAGCTCTTTGAAGTTAGGATATTCTTTTTTATATACACACATTGTAAATGTATTTTTTGTGTTGATTTGGATATTTTTTTTTATGCTAACTGTGAAATTTTAAAAATTCATGTATATGATATATATGACATGTTCTTTCTTGCATAGTTCCATATTGTTGCAATGTGTTAAAGAAAAGATTCATTATATCATTTAGCTTTATTCTTATAAAATTTTCATTTCTTTGGTGCTGAATGAACATTAAAAATTCAATATTTTTTATTGTTTAAAATATTAGTGTTATTTGAAAATAGTTAAAATTTTACTCAGCATGCAAAAGACATAGAAGTTAATAACTAAAACTGCTGCAATGATATATATATTTGCAATATCTATATTTTTTTTTCAGGTGATACACCTTTTTATGCAGAATCTCTTGTTGGCACTTATGGCAAAATTATTGATCATAAAAATTCTTTAACTTTTCCTGAAGATGTTGAAATTTCAAAAGAAGCAAAGCATCTTATCTGCTCTTTTTTGACAGATAGGTAATTCAAAAAAAAATTTTTTTTTTTTTTTTTTTTTTTTGGCTCCCAAATTAAATTTTCTGAAAAAGATCTATTGCTTAGTTTTAAAAAAAAATTTTGTTTGTATTTTTTTAAAATTTTTTTTATAATGGCGCTTTTTAATTTTCAGGCATGATCGCTTGGGAAGAAATGGTGTGGAAGAAATCAAAGCTCACCCTTTCTTTAGAAGTGACGAGTTTACATTTGATAATCTTAGAGAATGTAAGCATAGTTATAGAATTCTTATTATTGATCAGCATTTCTATCCATGCTTCTATATAGCTTAAATATTTTATATCTTGAGAAAATTATAAATACAGAAGTTTCAATTACTTTTAGCCATAATGTTTTTCAAATATATATATATATATTGTTAACACTAACATAAACCAATTTATTGTTAGAGGGAATGACATGAACTCCAGATTCAAGAGTAAAATTAAGAGTGCTATATTATATACATCATCTTTATTCTACTACCCATCTGTACACTACCTACAAAATTTCTTATCTTACTTGTAACAAAGTTAACAGCACCATCTATAAGCATAAACATTCTTACCACATTAGTTATTCACAATACTCTTTGTTCGTAACACACACACACACACATATATATATAATCGCTAAAATAATATTTAAATGTGTATTATTAACATTGTATTAAAAGCAACAAAACAGTCCTCATTTTGAACCATGGTCATGTTATGATAAAGACACCTTAGCTGACACTCTCTTCACATCTATGTAAACATGAGGACTTTGAGCCAGGGCAAATGTAACATTCATCAGTGGCATTGCAAAATATTTCTTTAATAGACTTGAACATGCTGCCCACAAACATGTATGGCCATAAACTTGCAATCATATCAACTCGATTAACCATAATATTTAAATGCTTACATTTAACTGTTGTGGTTATGTCTTGTTTGCCTATTTTGTGCTTTCTTATTTGAAGATAAATTATGGTTATTTTATTATCACACAATGCTCATGTTTTCTGGTTTAATTTTTAAATAATTTAACTTTTTTTTTTTTTTTGGCATGAAAATAGGGCTATTTTCATAATTTTATTTGTATTAAAACATTTCTTATCAATGAGTCATTTGCATAATATTAAATTTTATAGTAATATTCTTCAGCTTTTTTGGTTATTTTGTGCTAGATTTGAAATTTAATCATGTGTTCTGCATAGATATGATTCGGGATAAAATGAGGGGGTGAGCCATCATATATATATATATATATATACTAGCTGACCCGGCCACATTTTGCTGTGGCTAAGTTATACATTGAATTATATTGTTGTAAACTATTCAATGCAGTCAAATTATTATTTAGGAATAAAGTTGAAAATGTATCCGATTTAAAAACCCTTGGGTTTGAGATTTGAACCTTATGTCAAAATTTGGAGGTGATGGATGAAAATTTTCTGGGAGTTAATATTCAAAATCAATTCGGGAGTTAATTCACAAATCAACATAAAATTTTTAATTTTATATTTTATTCATCTCATATTCAAGTACTAGCTGATACCCGCCCGCTTCGCTGGGCACACGATAATATTATATTTTGGAACCTATACATAAAATATCAAGAAAATTGGAGCATTGAAACGACCTTTGTGTTCTCCAGATGGTTTTTTTATCGGCATTAATTATAACCTTGAACTCCTTTTGGTCTTTAGGAACTGAATCAACAGCAGCTTTGAAATCGTGAATATACCTGTTATGTTCATGTAGCTCCTTTTGTAATTGGCTAATTCTGGCTTAACACCTGGGAAAATACCACAATGAATGTTTCTTTCACATTCATCATCACAGAGAAAGTAAAACTGAAGAAAGTTGAGGAGGCTCAGCCAATAGGCTACTTATCCTGTGGTATACCTGGCCCTGGACTTTAAATGTTGGCATAAAATTTCCTTCCTTCAATTCTTTTGCTCCGAATGACGTCATCTGAAAACATCCATTATACTTGCGAATTGTAGAAAGAAAATGTTATGAAAGCTGATCCTTATGGCTAAGAAGACTATTCAAAGGTTCAGGGAAGGATCTAATAACAGGAAGCAGGACTTGACCACCACTCCAGCACATTCCTGGAGGTTCTTCGATCCTTTTAAAGCACGGCACCTCAAACAGGGCAAACGTTTTCCGATACTGACAATTTTATCATTTGAATAGTCAATATATATTTCATATTTAAAACCAGACAAATTTTTGGAAGTCCATGGCGCTAAATTAACTTTTGATCTTTTATCATTGTATTTAATTACAGCTGCCTGATTCACGTGGGGGGTATTAGAAAAGTATTTTCTTACGCTCTATGTACTTCAGGATGGCATTTAGTATATTTTGAAGCAGCTTCTCTATGTTCTTCAGGATGACTTTGAATATATTTTGTAGCAGCTGGTCTTACTTGTTTACATCTAATTGAATTTGTGAATCTTTTTCTTCATTTCTTTTACCTTTATTTAGTTGAAGAGATATTACATCATTAATAATTGATTCCCTTGAACTTGAAAAATCAATGTTAGATATTGATTGAGTCTTTGAAACTAATACATACACATTTTCTTGAGGCTGAAACATTAAAGATGACACATTTTCTTCATTTTGTTTCACATTATCATAACCAGGATTAACTTTACTTCTATTTGTTAATCCAACTATTTAAATAAAACATCAAAATGACAACTATTACAGTTTCCCATAAAACGTAATATTTTTTCCCCCTGAATTGTTTCCCCAACAGAAGCTATAAGGCAGCCACCTTGATAAACTTCGAACTGATAGGGAAATAGCTCTGCCGCCGCCATAATTTAGCAAATAGATCCATACGTGTTTGGTTTACATATTTAGGTAAAATATAAATTGTTAGTATTATAAGGGGGGCCAGATAGCATTTGAGTGTAGCATTTAATCCGATCCCAGTTGTCAAACACGTGAGAAACAATAATATTTCTCATTTTATACGCCATCGATATGTCACTGAACACCAGCAAAGACAGAGACGAAAATAAACATGCTCCGTCACCAAGAATTTTAAAAACTTTGAAAGGAGTAGGTATTCCATCGATCCAAATATATTCAACATCCATTATTAAGAACTATAACTGAAAAGTAAATATGAAAAATCAATTTTTATTAACCTACAATGAAATACTTTTCAAGTTAAGAAATATAACCGAAATTAACTTTTTTAAATCAAATTATTTTAAAATTCAACAAAAAATACTAACAAAAAAAGGAAGTATAATAAAAAATTTTAGCAAAAAGTCACCCGTATTACGTGATCCTTTTTGCAAAAGGATAACTCTTACGGTAGCAGCATATCTGGAACTGCAATTGAATAGACAGAATAGCTCTTAAAAATCATAGCATTAAAAATAATTCTGTATTCTGAAAACAATAAAATATCCAGCCATTTTAAAAAATGAAAAATGTTTATTTCCTAGAAAACAAAAACTAAAAATTACCAAAATACAGAAACAAAACTTTTGCATGATATTTACATTAGGTTACAATTAATGCATACATCAAAATAAATATTTTGATAGCTACTTATTTTTTTTATTAATGACATGAATAACATACCGTTGTTATTCATTTGTTAAAAGCCAACTTCAATAACTTGGTTAGATTGCGTTTAGATTTACAAATGTAGTTTATCAATCATTATTAATAATAAAATACTTTTCTCATAAATTTAAAACTTTGCCTAGGTTCCACAACAATAAAAATTATCGTTTGCTCAGCAAAACCGAAATCAGCTGGCGAGCGAAATCAGCTGGGGTTACCATAGTATAGCTTTTTAAAATTCACAATGCAAGGTCATTGAAATGCTTCTACTTGGCGGTGGAAGATATTTGGTGATATTTTGCAAAAAAGAGCCTCTTCTCCAAAATCTTGCCAATCATCCATCAGCGCTTCAATATTAAATTATTTGGTATTTTTCCATTTCGCACGCGCAAATCTTGCAAGTAAACTTAATTGGTAGCGATACACAGTATACATTTAAAAAAATATATTCCGTTTGGCGTTGGTCATGTAATTTTTCGCGATAAAGTCGCCAAAATGACATAACTGTTGGGTAAGAAAGGATTAACCGATGATAACTACATTTTGGTTAAGAATTCCATAAAATCCGTTCTTAGTGAGCGTCTACATTGCAAAATGAGTAACTGTACCAAATTTCAAGTCAATCGGTTGTATAGTTTTAGAGATATCGTGATGAGTCAGTCAGTGGTATTTCGCTTATATATATATAGATAGTTTTTAATAAATGAGTAATTCACAAAGTTCATAGTTAATAACATATAACATTTTTAAATGAGATAGGTAACATAGATTATTTATTATTTTTAATAATTATATTTATCATTTTGAATTATAAAAATATTCAATTTTAAATTAATTTTTTTGTGAATCTCAGTGGCAGCCTCATTCATAATTTTATGTGCCACATTACTGGAAACATTCTCTAACTTTTTTTCCAAGACATCTGTAAGCTGTCTTAGGTGGAATATTCAAATTCATTGCTGAATATGGCTTTTTTGCAGCAAAATGTCCCTTTCCAATAATACTCAAGCCAAAAACAAATGCAAGGTTGATGTTGTGCATTTTGTTCACTTTTGGAGATGTACAAAAGGAGATGGAATATTCACAGTTTGGACATTTTAGTAACAAATTAGATAGATGCTAAGCTGAATACTGATTCTTTGAAAAGCTTTATACCATTTTGAAAACACTCAGGATAATTAAATGAGGAATTAAAATTTTAGAATTAATTACTATGATCTTTATTTTCTAAATCATCAATTGGTTTTGAATGTGACTGAAGTTTTGATTCACTTACTGTTGTTATAACACATCTATCAGTGCTCTTCTCACCCACATTCTTGGTGTAATGGTTTCCCTTAAACTTATATTTTCGAACAGAACTTCGAATTTTCGTATTAGTCGTGACTTTTAACAAAATACTAATGCTAACTAATAAAATCAAAAATATCTAACTGAAATTAATTTCTATCAAAATCAATCCCAAAATTTGAAATGAGTACTGTCGTAAACATAGTTTAAGCTTTTAAACACAATATTGTTGCCAAATGTTTTGAAGAAATTGGGTGTTGCCATTTGGCAGATCCTAAAAGCACAAATTAAACAAATAATTTACTATAAAAAAGTAATGTGACCATTTATTGAGATAAAAACTACCCTATCTCTCAAGTTGGACCAAACTGCACACAGTGTGCAAAATTTCATTAAAATTGGTACATTAGTTTAGGAGTTCATCGCGGACAAACAACGTGACATGAAATTTATATATATATATATAAGAATATATTTTGATTTGCAATCAACATTTCCCTATTTTCATTGTTGTATGTTATCACAGTAGATTTATTTATTATTGAGAAGAAATAAGAAAAGAAACCATTTACCAATCTTAATTAGTGAAATTGTTACATCATCAGAAGTCTTTTGTTATTTTAAGCTGATTATTGAATAATGTGCTTTGTATTAATATTTACATGCTTGCATAAGTATTTGTTTACTGTGTGATTATACCTCTTTGAAGCAGCTGTCAAAATTCATGACGACAACTTCCCCCCTCCCCAGCATTATAGTAGATCGATATGAGGCATCTGTATTTTTACATATGAATAATCAATGAATTTAAAAATTGTCAAATATGATATAAAGATTGGAATGCATCCTTTGTTTTTAACTGTTAAGATCTTTTTGAAATTATTATTAATCATATAAAAGAATTATAATATATATTCAAGATATACATTTAATGTGATGTAGAAAAATTTTCATGTACTTTTTAAATGTACATTTTTATAGGTATTCCTCCTGTGGTCCCTGAAATTGTCACAGATGATGATACTAGCAACTTTGATGAAATTTCTACTGATGATATTTCTGAAGAAAAATTTCCAGCTACTAAAACCTTTGCTGGAAATCACCTCCCTTTCATAGGTTTTTCATATTCTGGAGATTATCAGTAAGTCTGAATTCATCAATTGTTAACTGGTGATTACTAGTTTCTTTGAATTTTCTATAAAATCTTGAATTATGTTAGCTATGTATTTACTCATGACTAATATTTATTTTATGTCCATAAAATAAATATGTAATAAAGATGTTATTCATATATATTCTATAGTGTTCTCAAGAAGCTAAAAAATGCTATATGGTTTTAAAAAATTTTGGTAATTTGTAGTTTTATTAAAAAAAATTTCCGATATTCATTTTTAGATTGATGTCTCGAGGACTATCCAATAAGAATATAGATGAGGTTAGTAATATTTTGTATAAATTGCATTGTTATTTGTAAATATGTTTAAAAAAATTAATTTATATTTTTTTGTGTTCCTGTCTTTTTTGTGCATAAGCTGAATTTGACTTTTGTGACTAAACTGAAAAGTAAATTTATTAATTTCTTTGGTTTTTGTTCCATGAAATGAATATTTCTGCCTGATTTGATGAAGCAGATTGACAAGGTAATTATATTCTAGCTTTTATATTAAGTGTGTCCCAAAGGTAGAGTCACTGAAATACATAAAGTCAAAAACTAATAAATCAAATTTTGAAGAATGAAAACTATGCTTTTTGTTGCTTTAACATAGAGAAATTCTGTTGCATTGACAGGATGCCTGAGCAAGCTCTTATAATTTTATATTAATATTTTAAATATGTATAATAGTTAATAATTAAATATTTATACTTATTATGTAAAAATTAAAATTGAATATATCTCGCTTCATTGAACTTTATCTGTTTTCAAAAAGGTTTTTATTGAAGAACAAAAAATTGATATCCTTTTCAACCTACACTTCATTTATTGTTTTGATTTATTTTTATTTCCCAAAAACTTTTAAACAAAAATAATGGATTTTAAATTTTACATTGAATGAACACCATTCGCTGTGCCTTAATAGTGTAGTCTATTTTTTAAATATAAATGACTTTCTTCTCAATGTGTGTGTGATATGAAAATTATTGCAATAACAGGTCAATTGAAAAGTCCCCGGCCTACCATAGTAAAACACATTTTTTTGGCAAAATTAGTTTTCTTTATTCAACATAATTTCCTTCAAGGGTGATACACTGATTATAGCGACCCTCCAACTTTTCAATACCATTTTTGTAGTACGATTTGTCCTTTGCTTCAAAATAGACCTCAGTTTCGACGATCACCTATTCATTCAACGAAAATTTCTTCCCAGCGAGCATTTTTTTGAGATCTGAGAACAGGAAGTAGTCGCTGGGGGCCAGAATATGGTGGATGAGGAAGCAATTTGAAGCCCAATTCATGGATTTTTGCCATCGTTTTCACTGATGGGACATGGTGCATTGTCTTGGTGAAGCAGCACTTTCTTTTTCTTCAAATGCGGCCGTTTTTCGGCGATTTCGTCCTTCAATCGGTCCAATAACGCTATGTAATAGTCGCTGTTGATGGTCCTTCCTTTTTCAAGGTAGTCAATGAAAATTATTCCATGCGCATCCCAAAATACAGACACCATAACCTTGCCAGCCGACTGTTGCGTTTTCCCACGCTTTGGAGCGGGCTCATCATGTGCAGTCCACTTGGATGACTGTCGATTGAACTTCAGAGTGAAATGATGGAGCCGTGTTTCATCCATTGTCACATATCGACGCAAAAACGCGGGTTTATTACGTTTGATCCTCTTCAAACACTGCTCCGAATCATCAACTCGTTGTTTTAGGTCAAAAGTGAGGCTCGTGCGGCACCCACTTTGCACAGAGCTTTCTCATACCCAAATATTCGTGAATGATATGATGTACACGTTCAGTTGATATCTTTAGAGTGTCTGCTAGTTCATTCAATTTCAATTTACGGTCATTTAAAATCCTTTTGTGGATTTTTTTAATGTTTTCGTCAATAACAACCTCTTTTGGGCGTTCACCGTCTTCGGTGCTCATTTCACCACGTCTAAACTTAGCATACCAATCCTTGATGGTTGATTTTCCTGAGGCAGTGTCCGGAAACTCAGCATCAAACCAAGTTTTTGCTTCAACTGTATTTTTTCCCTTCAAAAAGCAATATTTTATCAACACGCGAAATTCCTTTTTATCCATTTTTTTCACAATAACAAAAGTTGCTTCACTCTAAATGCTATAATTCACAAACTAATGATCCGACAGCTGTCAAATTTATACAAGCATCTTTTGAGGGTTAGGGCTAACTAAAAAACATATGGATTTAATTCTCGTAGTGCCATCTATGTGTCAGGCCGGGGACTTTTCAATTGACCTGTTACTACATTGAAAAATTTAATGGATTTATAATAGTAGGATTGTATTTGATTTATTATTTTCATTTCGTATTGCCTACTTTGCTTGAAATAAAATAACCTACTATTGAAGTAATTTTACTATGAGATGCAATCAGAACTAAATAAAATTGGACTAGTAAAAATATTTCTTCTTGTTGATTTCTAAAATTTTAGAGTGTGAGTGACCATAAATATGTTTTTAGAGAAAATTTTATTCTGTCTTTGATGGACATCATAAAAAAAATTAGGTTGAATCGGTATCTGTGATTGGGATGTGGTTAAATATATAAATTAGAATATGTATGGGATATGTAGATGGTTGTTGCTTTATAAGACAATTTTGAATTTTTTTGCGTGGTAGTGCATTTTATATTAAAGGAATATAACTTGAAATTTCATAAAATAAATCAAAGGAAGAGGAGAAATTTAATGATGTCTTGTTAACAAAGTCTCTAAAACAGTCCAATTTATGTTCTATTTATATCTAAGATAAGCACATGGGCAACCAATAAGGGAAGAGAAATGAAAAATGTACTTGTGTGAGACATGTATTAAATCTCTTTATTAGATATTAAAGTATTTCATACAAATTCAAGATTACATTTTTCAATGGCTGGTATTTACACTCAGCTTTCAACCTATTATTCTTTTTACTCGTTGTTTGGCATTTTTTTAAAATAATTCTATAATTAACAAAGTATAATTTATTTTGTTGTGCGAGGGATGTTCCAAAAGTAAATTTCTTCATTTTTTTTCACTAGTAAAATTTATTGCATTAAAAAACATGTCATCATGAGATATATACCTTGCACTATTTTTGGACATAGCCGCAATTGACATTAAGGCTTTTGTTGAAGTGTGCCATCAGTTTGAAAAAACCACTCTGGTAAAATTTGGTGCCCTGTGATACAAGGAATTGTTGTACAGCCTGTTCCACCTCAGTATTGTTTTGGATGGATTTGAACATGACCCATATGCTGCATGGATATTATATCTGGCATCATTATGCGCCTATTTGGTAATACCATGTCCTGTACTCTAACAGTGTTGTTTTCATTCATGGTTGTGGAGGAATGTCCTTTTTGAACTTTATTATCCACAGTCTACCATCCCACTGAATATGCAACACCAGCATCCAGCCATTTGACGGGAAATGGTTTATTCACTATACACAGTTTATAGGCATTCATGGATGATGGACACACAAATCCCACATGCCCATTCATGTTGGATAACAGCACACACTTCCATTGCTGACCACATGATCAATCATGTCTTGGTCATGCTTGTCTGCTGTTATTCTCTTTTCTTCGTAGCTCTGCGCATACATAATTCCTCCTCCACTGGCGCTACTTCCATTGTTGAAACAGCAATGATGTGATTTCATATGGTAATTGTTACATTTGGTATGCCATGTGCTCTTTTAAATAAATGACAAAACTTACTTTCAAAACAACCCTTACAATAAACTTACATTGCAATTTACTTTCAATTCCTTCCATTTGGGAGGCACTTTATAAAAAACAAAATATTTTTCCTTCTACAGTTAAGAAAATATTTATGTAAATTTGATTATAGTT
Organism: Nephila pilipes; assembly: GCA_019974015.1. Classification (NCBI taxonomy): domain Eukaryota; kingdom Metazoa; phylum Arthropoda; class Arachnida; order Araneae; family Nephilidae; genus Nephila; species Nephila pilipes. The sequence continues at coordinate 1,295,342 of BMAW01033480.1, read as the reverse complement.
ATTTTTTAGTTTTCCAAAATGTGATGTTTGGGAGATTATGTGAAGAGAAGGTTTTTAATGTGTTTATATGTAGATTTCAGTTTGCAAAAGTTACTTTTGTATTCAATGAACAAAATTGTATTTAAATACTTATTATGCTACAGATGTGATGGATTTATTATTGGTTTCATTTATTATTTATGATTTTATGTATGGTTAGTACTCACCGAAGAAATTGTTAGGTGATATGTATGGAAGTATATTGAGCATATATTAATTTTTTTATTGTTATTGTTGAAAATTTTAGTTAAATACATTTTTAAAAAATAACTTTTGTTTTTCAGAATGCTCAGAATACAGATTCTTTAATTAAAATTGAAAAATTGGAAGAAGAAATTTATAATTTGAATAATATAAATGAAGAATTAGAGCGAAAATATAGGTAACATATAGTGATTCTTGGAAATTTTTCACCCTAAGTATTTTAAAATGTCTTAGATGTTAAAATTTGCATGTTTATGATGAAACTGAAAAGCTAGAAATAAACTTCATTTGCAAGTTTTAATTCATTTAATTTTTTCTTCTTTTTGAAAGAAACAATGCATGAATTCTGCTGTATTGTTTTATCAGTTAGTATTCTGTTTATTTCCTATTGAAATGATTGAAAATGTGATGGCTTGGATGGTCTTGGAAATTTTTCAAAATAGGGGGGGGGGGGAGAATAAAAATTTTAAAAGATTGCATAAAAATTCTATCTTGTAAGATTTTGTGTGTATGTTAAGGGGAGAGAATATGAAAATCAATGAAAAAAATTTCAGCTAAAAAATTCTAAAAATTATTTTACATTTTTTCTTCTTCTTCTGTTAAGTAATTTATCCATAAATTAGTATAAAGGGTATGCAGTATGACTTTTTAATGATTTATAGCATGAATTTAGTGAACCACCTTATTAAATAAAAATTCAGGGTGTATCTTAAGTTTTGTAATGTTAATGAGATTAAATATTTTAAAAGGAGGGAGGAGGTATTAATATTTTCTTTATGTAACATTTTTGAAAAATTATTTCCAGGAAATTAATGAATATTTGCCAGTCTTTCATGGTAATATTATATCTTATTTGCTAATAATTGATTACATTAATTATATTTTTAAATTTAAAAAAAATCTATTTGAATCATTGATATAATAAATAAATTTGTGAGGATATAAGAAATTTTTTTGTAGTTTGAAGGGCTGAGAACAATACTGTTATTTAATAAGAATTTTCTTTTTGTTCAGGTTTTCTTTAAAACAATTAGAAAATTTTGCTAATCAACAACAAAATGTGTCTGCTATAGAGAAAGAAAACCGTGAATTGGAGAAGAGTGTTGCTATGTTGAAACATGATCTAAAAGAAGTAAGAAAAAATAAATTCCTAAACTATCTATATTATTTCATATTTTAAAGTATTGTTAAATCCTTGATTAATTTTATATTCTTTTTTTTTAGGTGCAGCGCAAATTAGAGTATGAAATAGAAAATAGGCATAATGCAGAAGAAAAATTGGATCAGTTATCAAATAGAATAAAGGAAGAAAAAATGTTACGTGCTCAAGTTTCAGCTTCAAGTAGCCAAATGAGTGAAAAAGTTTTTAGTTTAGAGAAGGAATTAAAAGAATTAAATGAGAAAGTAAAAGTTGAAACTGATAATAATTTGAAGTTGAAGAAAGCCAATGCAGAAGCCTTACTTGTAAGTAATTGCACATTTGTTATACATATTTATACTGTTATTACTAGAAACCTAATTTTATCTGATAATTATCACAGTAATATATATTAATTTTTAATTATGTAATGTATATTTTAATTGTTAATTATGTAACATATTTTAATTATTACGGATTATTTCGTTATTTAGCGATTATTTCATTTATGGTTATATCATTTTTAGTGCATTTCAACCAAAGAGCAGAATATACAAGAGCTTCATGAAAAAATAAATTCTCTACATAACTTAAATATTTCCAAAGAAAAGACAATTAGAAATCTTGAAATGCAATTTGAAGATAGGTTATCTCAAGCATCTGAAAGAACTTCTGAGTTAGAAAGTAAGTAATTTAGCTTGTGTTATTGTTTATACCATTTGAATTTTATTCATTTAAATCTTATTTCTTAAGGTTGAAGAAATATTTGCTTTGTATATATTCAATAAGACCCATATATCAGTTTGTACAAAAGGATTTAAATTTTGATGGAAGTTAAAAGGCAAGGCATTTATGCAGAGTTTTGCTGTCAACAGCTGCTTGCTGAATGAAACAGGAAAAGGCAAATGTTATTAGATGGCTGCTTTAGGGAAAAAAAAAAAAAAAATGCCAATGGGAACCTTTCTCATCACAAACATAATTTCTTTTTTAAACTTGTCTGTGGTAGCCTAGCAGTCGTGGTTACGGACTCACCCACGGGGATTTTTGTTGAATCATAGGTTTGAGCCTTGATGCTGCTAAAGACCTGTATTGTGCTGGGAGCTAATGCATTTTAAATTTGTCATGACCCAAAATTCTATCATTGGTGTGGTATGAAAGTTATGAGAGGGGAGCCAACTCATGTGTCATCCTCGTCCCTTGACTAAGGTTAAAAATTACATCCGTCACGAATAGCTCTCATGTTGCTTCAAGTACAAAACTTTTATTTTCATAAATGCTTTATGAATAAAAGTCGATATTAGATATAAGTCTATAATTAATGTTATAAAGTATATAACAATAAATGTTACAAATTTTTTTAAAAAAACTGATTAATTTTCTTATTCTGTGTTCTGTTTCACTTGCTCCCATTATTCACGTGTTAATGACCTCGTTAACGATGTTTCATTTAGTTCTTAAACTTATTGGAAATGTATCTCCTTTGTTAAGTTGGGTCTTATTATGTATAATGAAATATAACAATTGATGCCTCTTTTCAAATTTCTAATGATTTAATAAAATTAGTTTAGTGTTAATTCAATTTTTGTATGATACAATAAAGTGTTTATATTTCTTCTGTTTATTTGTTTGAGATTAGAATTTAAGATTTAATGTTTTCTGGTTACTTTAAACTCAAAAATTCAAATTTAATTCCTGATAAATAATGTTATAATATTTTATTTATTATTCTAATAATTTATATAATTAAATTTAATCTATATCTAAATATTTGAAGTGTATTCAAAATTGTAATCTAGTTTTTTATTACATGCAGATAATTTTTTGATCAAATTTACTTTCTATGTTTTTCTATATATATAAATTTTTTTAATGTATTGAATTAAATGATTTTATTTATATATGGGCTTCATTTCAGGTCGTAAACATGTTTTGGAGCTGGAGTTGGAAAGAACATCCAAAAGAGAAAATAGCCTTATAGCAGAAAATAGAGAAATAAATAATAAATTTGTAGAATTAGAAAAGGTATGGTTGATATTCATATTGTTGATCATTTAAAAATCATAGAATTAGAAGAGAAACTAATAAAATCAGTGGTATCATTCATTTTTATATTTTAGAATCATGCTATGCTTGTGTTGGAGCTTAAGAATTTGCAGAAAAAACTGGATGAAGAAGCTGCTGCTCACAGGAAAGATTTAGACAGTCTAACAGCTGATAAAAAGAGACTGTTATCATCTACAGAGGAAGCAAATCTAGAAGCATTGCAAGGTTTTTTTTTTTTTTTTTTTTTTAATTTTATTTCATTTCCTGCTCATAGAGATTACAAGCATAAAATTATTGAGTTTTATATAATTTATTTGAAGTGTTTGGAATCAAATATTTTCAGTCACTTGCATTGTTATACATTTTATTTATTCATGAGAAGTGTAGTTTTGTATCATGCTGATATGACTAAAATAACAGAATTTCTATTAGAATCACAGCAGAGTTTTTTAGATTGAAGCAGAATTTTTGTTAAAATCATTGAATTCCTTCATGATAAACACGATGGAATTCAATGTAGCAGGAAAATTGTTACATAAAATTCTGTCATTTTGGTAGACTCTTAACTTAAATTAATTCAATTAAGAATATAATACAATGAATTTTAAAGAAAAAAAATGTAATGATTTTATGATAATTATTGATTTACAGAACTATATTTTCATCAGGGAAAAAATATGTTAAATGTGTATCACTCTAACTATTCTTGATATTACAATTTTGGCAGTGAAGGAATAAAGGTTTTGTGAGATAATCTACGCATTGGTAATCAGCTTTATCTCTCAGAGCTTCTCAATGAATGCATTTAAATTAGTTTAAAATCTTCAGCTGGGTCAGTTGTTAGATATGTCTATTATTGTTATGTTGGTTGATATAGCTATTTATCAATATAAATTAATGTTTAAAGAGTTTTAATGTTATATATATATATATATAGTGAAAAATATTTAACATGAAAAAATCATTTAACATAAAATAATACTGCTATTCTAACAAAATATAATGTACTTTTTTTTTTTTTAAACGAAACCAAAATCGCTGATTGCTAAAATATTTCACTTTTCTGATCTAGATTTTTTTTAGTCCAAAAATAAAATAAACAATGTTTGCTCCTGTTGCTAGGTTACCAACTCTCTTTGGGTTAGTAGATGCACTGCCACTATCAAAATATTTCTAACTTCTGGTTAGTTTTCAACTTTGTTGATGGTTATGTCGAAATCTATTAATTGTCTGTTAAATCAGCGATTTTTTTTTTTAGTTTAATTTTTTTTTGTGTGCATGCAATGGCAGAGAAATCAGGGTAAAACCACCGATTGCATTTCGAAAGTGGTGGTTAAAAACAGAAAATGTAATAAGTTGCTTTACTAATCTTACAACGTTGACAATAATTAAAAATTGAGATCAAATTACAGTTATGTTGGTTGCAGTTTATAGTGCCTTCTATATTTGAAGAATTGAGGCAAATGATGTCTAATGCCAATGAAATTAGCTATGTTACCCTGCTTATCCAAGAAAACTTTATTGTTGAAGGGACAATTGAATTTCAGGGGTATCTAAAAAAAAGAATAATGGTATATGTAACCTAGCAATTGCTTGCGTGAATCTGAAAATTACTTGTGCTCATTGTTATGAAATGTATAAAACCACAATGCTATAAAAATGCAAGAACATTATTGGTTGAATATACAGCAAACAAAAAAGTGTGAATGACAGCCACTATGTTCACAGGTTAAATTCTTAAATTTAGATAAGTGATTTTTATAAGAAAAACATAAAGTTGCAATTGCTATTGATAACTGCCTGGCATACCCAATATTAAATTAATAGCTACAAAGCTTACATTTTTTTTCTCCAAGTACTACAAGTATTTTACAATTGTTTAGTCCAGGTGTTATACAACATTTGAAATTTCACTATCGAAGCAATTAATTCATAAATATTTACTTGCAATGAAAGCAAAAGAAGATTCCTCCATCAATTTGTTAGGTGTATCACACTTATTGTGCTCTGAATAGAATTTAGTGATGCAAAAAATGATGGAAAATTGTTTTCACTCTGTGGGATTCTCGAAAGTTGCAGATTCTTCTATGCCTCAATTGTCAGTGGATATTGGAACTGAGCCAATATTAAATGAACTCTTTTGGAAAATATCTACATAATAAGTTTGCTTTACAATATTAATGGGGGGAGGGGTATGTTGCACTAGATAGTGTATGTACAGGGCCAATTATGAAACATTGAAAACATTTTTGTAGATCATTTAGATAGTAAAATATTCCATGCATCTAGTATGTTGCATCTAGGTGAAATCTACTTTTGTGTGAGGACAATAACTATCATTCCAATCTCTAGTGATATGCTGTCACTGTGTTAAAAATGTGTAATTACTTGAAGTGTAAATGGTGTATCTACTTGTAATATGATGTGTAGGTAAACACACATATATATAGAATTTAAATATACTATATAATCTACAAGTGTAAATTTTAGCTGGAAATATTAGTGAGATTTCTTTCTGCATTCATCATTTTATACAAAATTCATTTAAAATGATTAAATATGTCCATTCCCTCAATTCCATGTTAAATGTTTTTCACTATATGTGTTTATTTATATATGTGTGTGTGCATGTATACATTTATATGGTACTTGTATAAGATCTTGTCTACCATGAAAGAGTCCTCTTCAGTGGGAATCTGATGCAACATTAATTTCATTGATTTGTAATTCTAATCTGAAATATTTGAATTTTGCAGCTCTTAATTTTTCGGTTTTATGAACCATCCGTGTGTCCTAAAAATGGCAGATTCTTTAATATTTTCTTTTGCTGATCGGAAATGGGTAGTGATCTTCCTATCAAATGCTAAACAAATCATTATTAGTCGCAATCTGGAACGTTACAACACAATTGCTTGTTTGTTTTAATGTGCAATGATATTTTTTGTCTGTTAGAACACATTTTTTTTAAAGCTACGATTCCATATTATTGAAAATACATTCTGTTCTGTGGTATGCAAGTACCAAGTTTTTATCTCCCCCCCCCAAAAAAAAAATGTAAGATAAATAATAATTCGAGATAAAAACCAACATTTTTAAAAAACTACTTTTTTATATGGTGGCAAAGTTTATTAAAAAGAATTATTGAAATATTAGTTAAAACTGGTCGCAAATATCTAAATATTGCATTGTTAGGCAAGTAAGAACGGTTCCCAAAATTTCAGAGCTCTAACTTGATGGGAAGTTGGTTAAATTAATGATAGAAAATTTGATGACACACTGATACGCACACAGACAGACACACGCCAAGTGAAATACATAAAAACGTAAAAACTAACTAAAATTAATTAATTCATCCGGTAAATTAATGGTAGGAATGCAGTTTAACCCAACCACCCTTGGTGACAAGAATTATTTGGCAGTATTTTGCCAACTGTGTCTACCCTGTTCCGTTTCACGGATTTAACGCTCAGCCAATAAAAAGAAATCGCCAAGTTTGGTGCCAATTTTTGAAATCTTGCCAAGTGTTTGGGCTAAACTGCATTATTAAAGAAAATATTAGTTAAAACTTGTCGCAAATGTCTAAATATTGCATTGTTAGGCAAGTACGAACAATTCCCAAAATTTCAAAGCTCTAGCTTGATGGGAAGTTGGTTAAATTAACGATCGAAAATTTGATGACACACACACACCAAGTGAAATTCAGAAAAACGTTTTAAAAACATTTTTATTATCGGCAGAATATTGCATTGTTTGGAACTTTTACTTGTTTGGTAAAAGTACATTGTTTGGAACTTTTACTTGTTTGGTAAAAGTAGTTGAGGGGAATTTATACATGTACCATATATATATCTGTATTTTTGTTCAACATTCCTAACATTGCATGGTATTCAAATCTGTAGATATCTATTGTAATTATTTCACTGTAGTAACCATCAGTATTTACCATATTTTGCAGCTCTTCAAATAAAGCTGAATGAAGAAAAAACACAGAGGCATAAATTGGAGCAAATGAATGTATCTAAAGAGAGAGAAATTTCTATGCTAACTGTGGAGCAAAGGCAATTAAAATTACAATTCCAAAAATTAGAAGGAGAGTATGTTAAAGAAATAGAAAAGGTTTGTTTGTTTTTCTCTTTAAATTTAATTTTCTGTGTTTTTTCCCCTCTCAAAAGGTGATAATTGGATGGCATCTTTTTGTTCAAAATGATAATCTTGATTAAAGTTTTTCAATTAATTTTTTATTTGTGTAATAAATTCCTCATTATATTAAATAGAGTTCTTGTTCACATAGGTAAAGTACTTAATATTTTCTCCATTTCAGGAATTTTAATGTTTTATGAAACATTTAAACAATTTTTGGGTGTAAAATGAAATTCTTATTTGTAATTTTGTTATTTAGGTGAAAGCTTTAACTCAGGATTATGAAGAAGAATGTCAAAAACGTTCTAATCTGCAGTCTGATTTCACTAATCAGTTGTCTGAAATTAGTAAGCTAAAGACCAAAGAGAAGCAGTTGCTTCAAGATATAAATGATCTTCAAGAATCTAAGAAATTTATTGAGGAGGAATTGAATAAAATGAAAATGTGGGTATATTTATATTTTATTGCATTCCTATTCATTAAATATAATTATGTTGGAAATGCATAATTTTTTTAACAAGTGAATATATTTCTTCATGGGTAGTGTTCATTGGGTTAAACAGTTTTTGTACCAAATCAAAATGTTAAAAGGGTGATGTTACATCAGATAAGATTGAAAATGCTATTATAATTTTTGAATTGTAATATTATTTGCTCAACTATTAGCTAAATGTAAATTGTCTTATGTATATTTATTCAAGCTTAAGATCTTTATAGATATTTTACTATATGTATAGTAAGTGCATTTTTTTTCGAAGCAAATTTCTAGGACTAGGTTATTCTAATTTTGAGGGCCTTTGTCTTATACCTTTGTAAATTTCTTAATATGCATTTTCATGAAATGAAATTAAAAATGGAGGAAACTGTAAGAATTGTTCTGCTTCCATATATTTTTGCATAATTATTCAATAATTTAATTAAATTATCAGATATGTGTTATAAGAAATATATTTACTGATTTCTGAAACAATTTTTTATTTATTCACGAATTTCTTAGTTTTAATTATCTTACATTACAAACAGCATGAAGATTACTCTGATTGCTTATATATAGATAGATGTATGAATTATTGGTCTATTATCTAGAGTACTACACATTAACTCATTATTTTCATTAGAATTTCAATTAACTCATTATTTTCATTAGAATTTCAATTATGCTGGATACCAAGAAATTCTAATCAGAATAAAAAAATAATTTAGATGAAATAATATTTAAACATATAAATATATGTATTTGTGATACCTAAGAAGTAATTTTATTATTTTATTGATTAACTTTTTTAATATTAGTAACTTTCTCAAGAATAAGTTTCCCATGTATTCTTTAAAAAAAAATTATCTTGAATTTTTTATGTTTATAAGACAGTAGAGATAAGAGAAAACAAATGTTGCATGTTTTTTCCATGAAATGCATCATGATATACTTTTTTAAGGTTAAAATCAATGGATGACTTGCAAATGAAAGAATTAGAAGACCAGCTTGAGGCAGAATCATATTTCTCTGTAAGTATTAAATCTTTACATTAGTTTTATCCATTTTATTTATATTCATTTCAAACTCTAAAATTAATAATACTATTCAGTATTGCAGTGAGTTCATTTTATGAAATCTTTTTGCTCATTTTTATTCCCTTGAAGAAAATATTTGTTCAAAAAAAAAAGTTATGATAATGAATTAACTGAAAGTCAATGATCAAAAAACTTTACTAAAGTTTCGAGAAACCTTGTTGTTATTTTTTTTTTTTAATTCTTTGAAAATTTGATATTTTTGTTTGTTGAAAGAGGAAAAAGCTTAATTTGAAAATCAGGAATTTCATTGCATTTGTTATATTATTTAGATTAAAATATTATAAGAATTATTTTATTCCGACTGTAAGTCATTGATTAACTGAAGAAATTTTCAAATTTTTGAAATTTTTTTTGTATAAGATGCTATAATTAAATCATTTGCACCTTTATTTGAAACACGCACTTTCTTTGTGGAAAGAGGAATTTCACCAATCATATTTTTCATGATCTTCAAATGAAACATAAAATCTAGATTTATCAAATTGATTCTGGATCAGAAATTAAACTTATCTTAATCTAAAAACCGTTTTAAATCAGTATTCTTTTATTTTATTGTAATATGTTTCATATTAATTTAAATTTGCCATGTTTTATGGAAAATTTTATTTTTATCAGTTAAAATGTAATCATATTTCAAAATGCCTAGTTTAACTTGAATCACCATATGTTTTCACTTGTAAAATTCAAAAGTATAGCAATTTTTTAAAAATGTCAGTTGAAAATAATTCTTAAAACACAGGTATGAAAATAAGTTAAGATTGCTCTGTCATAATGTATTCTATTGAATATTTTAGACATTGTATAAAACTCAAGTAAAAGAGTTGAAAGAAGAAATTGATGAAAAGCAACAGATAGTTCTTGATTTTGAAAATGAGAGGTTAGTCAACTTTTTTCTTTCTATAACATATTAATCTGAAAATTTATATTGAAATATAATAAAACAGTAGTTCCCAAAATGTGTGCCTCAGCAGCCTAGGGATCTTCTTTGTTTTCGCTGTTATATTGCGGCCAGAGTAGAAAGGATTCCTTAATTTTTAATATATTTTGAACAATTAACTGGTCAATTTAATATATTTTGGACAATTTACATCATCCCACTCATCTGGCTGGATGGCATCAAGGATATGCATTCAATTTGCATTTTGTTACATAAATGCAAATTGAAATTTATTTTACTTTTGATTTTTATATTTAACTTCTTATTTTTAATTGTCAGTTTGTCTGAATCCTATGCAGACATATGATACATATAATATAAATTAGATGCAGTTTTAAAGGAATCTCTTTCTCTTTTTGTTAGTTGCATAACTAACAGGCTTGTCAAAATAAGATATGTTTTTGAGTTGTGGCTTATTTTAAAATCTTTGTCCAGAATAGGCCATCAATCCCAAGGAATCTCATATTTTTATCTCTTAACTTATGATTAGTTATGCTTTTAAAAAGGACAGGGCACAGTAGAAGAGCCTTAGTTCAAAAAGTGCACTGTGAGTTGAAAAGTTTGGAAACCTCTACAATAAAAGAAAATTGAAAGGATTGATTTCTTTTCTCTAAATTTATTCCATGTATGAAGTATTTATTTTAATTATATTACTTAAATATTCTATGTATTCTTTTTAGGTATTATATATTTTATAAGTATGAATTAATTTGTTTTTGATGGTTTAATTTAGGTTGTTGTTTAGTAAGGTTTTCTAAAATTCAGATTGAATTTGAATAGATTGGATTTAAGTATGTTAACAGTTATGTGTGTGTATTTCACTATTTTAAAAAACCACTAGAGTTTGTTTCAAGATCTTAATTATCTTTTTGTAGGTTGTGGTAATTTTGTAAAAATTTTAGAATTGTTAATTATTGGAATGAGTGATTTTTTAAGGAACAAATATTTATTATTTTGTTTGAAAACAATTTTTGAATTTTTTAAAACTATTTAATTGAAGGGGAAGTTTAAAAATAAAGCTATTAATTTTAAAAATTGATAATCTGTGTTCCAATTTTATAAAGTGAGATCTGCTATTTTGTGTTATGTTATGTATATTTTGCTTGAATTGTTGTATAGTGGTTAACATATTTAACCTTACTTAATAAATTAAATGTTTTAGATTAAAATGATAAATAATTTGGCTCAATAAACTGAAAATGGAGGAAGTCTGTCAGTAGTTTTTATTTCATAATTGATTTTTTCTTACCTGATATAGTTTCTTAATGTCATGAAAATGTGTTTCGAATTGCTAAAACACAATTTCAATATTGGTTTTCAGGAATAATATATATCATCAACTGCAGTTGGCAGCTGCCCGTGCAGATTCAGAATCTCTAGCTCGTTCCATAGCAGAAGAAACTATTGCAGATCTAGAAAAAGAAAGAACAATGCATGAATTGGAATTGAAAGATCTTTTATCTAGACACCGAGCAGAATTATCCAATAAAGATGCAACAATTTCTAGTGTAGGTTTTATTTTACTTTTCTAGATAAACTTTATGTATAACTGTCATTCTGAAGAGAATTCAAGCATTGATTAGGTTTCAGCATGTGTAAATGGTTTATAAAATTAAATATATATTTCCAGTGTAATGAATTTTTTTTTGGTTAACATGCATCAATTACTTTTGGTTATAATTCAATCAAAATTAACCCCTGAAATATATTTTGAAGAAATGTATAGAAATTCAAATGAATAAATATGAATTTTTATTTAGTTGAAAGACAAAGAAAGTGAGATTAAGAAAACAGTTGAACTTTTAACTCGAGATAAAGATGATTTGAATATGAAGATCTTGTCTCTTCAAGAAGGTAAGCATTTTTTAATTCATTGATCAGCAAACAATGTCATAAACAAATATCGATTGATTAAGATAAGGAAAAGATTGAAATATAAAAAATTGGCATTTCTGTTGTCTGCCTTTTTATTTTAAAGTTTGCTAATAGAAATTTTTTTGTTTTCTGTATTTTTATCTTTAGATATTATTAAAAATACTCTTATAATCAATTAAAAACAATATTTAAGATGTTTGTAATTTCCAAGTATTTATTAAAGACATTCTATCTCTTTCACATTGTTTAATGTTTCAAGAATAATAAATTGTTGTTATAATTAATTACTTTAAGAAACATCATCATCTAAGGGATCTTGCTGAATATTCATAATTACTTTTTATGTTTTGATAAACAAGTAATGACTTTTTAGTGATAATTTGGCTATTTATTTAGATTAATGGTTATAAATTTTATTTTTGCTATAAAAAAATCCTTTCGATCTTTATTTTTATGATTAAATTCAAACCAAATGCCATTTATTTTAGAGATATATATAGGAAAAAAATGATGTGTGTGTGAATGTTGTCACATCTCTAATATTTTTTATTTATCATTAGTTTTACTGAAACAAGTTTAATATAAAATTTATAATGCTTCTTTATTGGTTTTTACTTCAGTTTATGTTTAAAGAATTTAATTTTTTTTATTTGAAAGTAAATTCATAAATATGTTAAAAATTTAGATAATCTAGAAACATTAAAGAAGGAAAAGATTCAAGAATAACCAACACTTTTGTGTGTGGATAGCTAGTTTTTGAAATTATTATGATGTATTAATTAAAGAAATTGTGATTTTTTAATTCATAAAACCATAAATTTATTTTTACATAGTATGTGGGCTGTTTATTTAATTAGTAGTTTTCGGTTATAAATTCAGTTCTTTTCCCCCCATATATAGAACTGAAGAATATTAAAAATCAGTCATCAAATGTTGATGAACAGATTCAACAATTAAACAAACAAATTCAGCAAGAGCGGCTGTTGAAATTACAAGTAAGTTATACAAGAAAAAAATATATATAACAATTTTTTTAATTATTACATTTAATACTGTTTGTTTTGTGCTTTTAGATTTTAATTTGTTCTTTACATAATTTGTTAAACATTTAAAAGAAATCTTCAAGGAAAAAATACATGTTTTAAAATTTATATAGATTTTTGAAAACTGAAGGAATTATTTCAACATTATTAATAATTTTCTTATGCTTGAGCCACATTTTTTTTTTGAATAAATTTTATAAATTTTCTGATTGCTGTCCCATTTTTGTTTTAATTCTTAAGTTTGTTTTAATCAAAATCTTAATGGTTTTGATTTCACATTTTTGCATACTCTTCAGAAGACTAATAGTTTAATTTTTGATTTTGTTTTAAAGGATATTTGATTAATTAAAAGCATATGTTGAAATTTTTATATCTTTTTATCTGCCAATTTTAATTCTTTTTAAAAAATATTTGTGAGCATTTTTTAACCAAAATCTAAATATTTATAAATAATCCAAAATTAAATATTTTCGAATTACTTCATTGATGTACAATCTTATTTCTTTTGTATTTAAAAAAATGACAATTTATTACATTTGTTTAATAAATGAGTTACTGTAATGTGTAAACATGTTAACTTGTAGAAAAGCATTTTGATTATTAGTGAAATATTGCTAATGTACTGACAAGATATATTTTTTGAACAAGATCTCATTATATATGTTGTAAGAATGTATCTGGTATTTTATAAATTATAAATCCTTGTGTTGTATTAAGATTTTTTTTTTTTTTTTCATTTGATGAATTTAAACCAAATCTTACTTTATTTACTTATTTCAAAATCATTGGTTGAAAAGTTCCCGTTCCTCCTGTGGTATTGAAGTGATTGAATCACATTAATATGATTTTTCCCTTCTTGATCATTTTTTAAAATATTTATTGGATTGTTAGGTATATTTAAATGAGTGATTCTCAAACCAGTATGCTCAACTCTTGGGATACACTGGAATAAATCTTTGCATATAATTAATACAAATTTCTCCTTTGAGTGTATATTAAATCTTAGTTTTCCAGCTAAACAGTTAAACAACAAAATGATTTCTATTTGAAATTACCTGTTTGGAGACATTACATTGGTGAGGAATTTTGCCTGAATAAGTATTGCATATGTATCTCAATTTTATTAAAGAACATTATGTGGGATAAGGAGTGCTGTGATATTTGACATTATTTAAGTAGCAGAATTTTTTTAATGTAAAGTGCATTTTTTAAGAACAAAATTATTTTTAAATTACAAGATTCATGTTAGTCTCTCCAGTATTCTTACTTTTTGATATTGTTTATATCAATTCATAAATACAAGAGCTTCATTAAGGTAATTTTCTTATTTGTTATGTAAATTTCTGCAGGCTGTGAATAAATTGGCAGAGGTTATGAATCGTAAAGATTGGTCTGGAAAGAAGAATAAATCTAGTGCAACTTTTGATCTCAGAAAGAAAGAAAAAGAATGCCGCAAGATTCAACAAGAATTAACTCTTGTAAGTATTCTACTATCATAATTTTACATATTACTATGTTATAAGTTTTTTAAAATCCTTTCTTTTATTATTGTTTTCATACCATTAAATATATGAAAAATTATTTATAAATTTTAGATAATTTGCCAATTGCTCCTGTAATTTTTCTCTGAAGATCAGATTTTATTTTAACAAGTCTTGCATTTTAGTAATTTTGCATTGAAATTTTTTTTCCTGAAGTGTACAGAGCATTTTAGTATAATTTATTTTACAACTTCTGGTATTGTTTTTTCGTGCAGTTCTTATAATTTTAGACAACTTTATTCTCAATTGATTTTTTTAAAAAATTTGTTATTTGTGCTTATATGATTTAGGAATAAATCAGTATTTATAGATTCCACCCACATTTTGCACAATATCTTTTGCTATAAGTATGAAAAAAGAATGAGATTGACTTTATATAACACGGAATTTATTCAGAAGTTACAGATCTATATTATCTTCTGAAAATATTTTTTTCAGAAAATCATACTGTGTCAGTTATACTTCTTCTAATCATCACATGTATGGAAATATTTGAAACAGAATTTCTATTATCTCCTACCTGTTATAGTCTTTTAATTACTATCTACAATATTAGAGCAGCAAGTTTTAAAATATTTCTTTGGGAAATGCAGTTGTTCAGATATGGAAAATTACTAAAATGCTCTTAGAACTCCAAAGTTATTTGATATACTGTTTAGTGATATTATTGTTTATTGTGTCCAAATATTTAAAAATCTTGTTGTAAATCTGAATTCAATAGTAGGCTAATCATCATCATTCTATAATCAATTTATAAGATTTTCTAAAGTTATTATTTACCTCACATGTTTTATTGTGTTCTGTAAATGTCTCCCCCTCCCCTGAAATAGGTAATGTTTTGCATTTTTCAAAATAGTTAGTTGCTTTTATTTAACACTGTCACACAACGTTTTTCAAAATTCTGATTTTCTGTTATTCTATCTTAAAATATGATTCCTTTAAAATATATGTTCTGAATAAGACACATGCATACAGTTGAGAGTAGAAACTATTATGCAGTAATGAAGCTAGGTATTACTTGATTCTCATTAATTAAGAAGTTACGTGATTGTTTGTGTCAAATCAAAGTGAATTTTCTTCTTACTTGTCTTACTAGTCTATGTATCAGTATTTGCAAAGATTTTTTTCTTAAAAACAGTTTTATTTTGGATGCCACAACCTATTATTTCTTATAAAGAAATATTTCTATTATGAATGATTTTTATGTTACAGGAAAAAGAAAAATATAATCAAATGATTACTCGCTTCAATAAAGAACTTTCTGAAATGCAAGCCTTGTTGTATGATGAAAGTCAAGCAAAATTAAAAATACAGATGGAATTGGATTCAAAAGATTCAGAAATTGAACAATTACAGCATAAATTAGCTCTTGTCAATAGTGAAAACGCTAGTTTTAGTAGTGGCATTGAAGATAATGATGATGGCTTTCCTGGTAAGTTTTTAGTTAAAGTTATCCTCTTTTAACTGAATCATGAATATTAAAATATATTCATTCATCTCAAGTGAAATTTGTTTGATTGAATAATATTTTGTGATGTATAGCTAAATGTATTCCTGCATATATCTGAAGTATTCAAATAGTCTGATTTACGATATTATATATAGTTAATTTTCAAATTAAATCTCTTTATTACAATAACAGATTTTTTAATTAATTTCTACATATTAGTATTAATTTGTATAATAATTAAATTGTCTGAATCATTTTTCTCTTTTCTATTGATTACTATAGAAGTTGTATTAATTCATATATGAAATTCAAATAAAGAATGATCTTTATTAAAGAATATTAACATTCTATGTGCTTTAGATTTTAAGCAGCGAACTAAATATAAAATGTCTGATGTGAATTTTTATATATCGAAGAGGATTGTTGAATAAGTCCTTAAAAATTCTGAGAGGTGGTGCTCATAGCATTGAAAATGGTTTGTTTTTAGTAAACATCATGAATCACTTGACAATTGTCTAAGTCACAGCTACTCGTACATGTATTCATGATCATGATGCCTTTCAAACCTTAAAAATTTTTCGTCATAACTTTTCTGACTGATGAGACCTTCTTTTCCTTTTTTTTGGAAGAGATTCACTAGAATCAATCCAATGTTCTGATTTTTGCTTGATTTCCAGTGCATAATGATGAATCCAGGTCTCATCAATAGTGACATTCTGACACAAAATATTATCGACAACTTGACATGGCAGCAATCAAATTTTGATTTAGCAGCAAAGGACTATTAAATCAAAACTAACTTATGAATCAATGTCAAATTTGTTTTGGCTCCATTTAACAGATGGCATCACCCACTAGTAACAACAATTTACCTTAATGATGCCATCTGTCTTCAAATACAAGCTCTTTTTAAACCTCCCTTATTGAGTGTGTGTGTGTGTATATATAATATTATATTTCAAGTTGTGTATAAAGTTTAAAAACAATTTGATTAAAATAACTGAACAACTTTTAATGGATAAAAAATAATTTTAATACAAATTTAGTTTGTATTTAATAAAAATTTTATCTTATGCTAATTCAAAATAGTTAATTATCTTTTAATCAATTATTAAAAAAATATGATTTAATCATTTGTTGTATTATTTATTGATACAAATTTGTGTGATTTGTAATTGTAAATATTGTAACTTTCTGTTTTGTGTTTTTTTAAAATGCAACCGTATTTTGTTCAGTGTTGGGATATCAAAATAATAATAGTTATAGTGATATATTTTTTTAAAAAATTGCCATTATAATGTTATTTGCTAATTATACTTATGAATTTGTTTTCCTTCCTGGAGTTTTTTAATTGTGTATTTGTTATGTGAATAAAATACCTTAGTAAACATTTATAGTATTGGAGGGATTATATACTTATAGATATGTACTTACAGTTAATTATTAAACATAAGTTTGCTTGTAAAAACTATGCATTTATATATATATTTTTATATAACTTAATTATGAACATGTAAATTTAACGTACTTTTCATTTTTAGAAATTCGATTAGAAGGCTGGTTATCTATTCCAAGTAAACAGAATATCAAAAGACATGGTTGGAAGAAACTTTATGTGGTTGTTAGTAGTCGTAAAATCATATTTTATAACAGTGAAGCAGATAAGTTAAATGCAGATCCTATCATAATTCTGAATTTGAGTAAGTTATTTCACGTCCGTCCCGTCACACAAGGTGATGTCATTCGAGCAGAAGTTAAAGATATCCCAAGGATATTTCAACTGCTTTATGCAGGGGAAGGTGAAAGCAGAAAGCCTGGGGATAGCTCTCATTTAGAAATGTCATTGCCAAAAGATGTAAGTATTCAGCAAATTTTTATTGTAATTTGAATTGTAATTTTATATTAAGACTATTTGAAAATTAATACTATTTGAAATTACTTTTTTATACTTGCTGTCTTGCATTTATATTTTATTGTAGCTTTTTAAAAGTTATCATGCATGCTCTAAATGCGGAATTTCACAATCAGCTAGTAAAATTAATTATGTTAATCTCTGCAGAAAATAAATGGAGAAATGTCATTTTTGATTGTATAATTCCTTTGAATTTTCCTTTTTAATGAAAATAATGAATGGGAAATTCAAAACTATTTTAATATGAAGATATCTTGATTTATTCATTTATTTTTAAATAAAGGAGGGAAATTCAAGGATTAAAATTATATTCTACAAAAAAAAAAAAAAAAAAAAAAAAAGTCTTGTCTTATTAAATTGATAGAAATGCAAGTAATTACATGGTTCATTATTTAATAAATTATATTTTAAGTTTTGAAATGCTTTTTTTTTTTTTTTTTTTTTTTTTATGCAATATTAATTCCCCCACTCCAAAAGTATTTTCAAAATTAAAACATTATTGTATTAGATACTACAGCTGAAATATTTTAATCAAAAAATGTTATTAAAATATTGTAATTACAATCTACTATTCTTTTCTTTTATTTTATATGAATTGAAAAATAATAATGTCAACTGATCAATTTTGCACATTAATTAAACCATATTGGATAAAATTTTACTTAAAACATGTAATGTTTTGTAAAAATGTCTCTATCTTTTTTTTTCAGACTATGCAGCTAGGTGTGCTTGAGCATAAAGGTCATGATTTTGTATCCATAAATTTTCATATGCCAACAGCTTGTGAAGTGTGTCCAAAACCAATGTGGCATATGTTCAGGCCTCCTCCTGCACTGGAATGTAGACGTAAGTATTATTACATAAAAATATCACCAATGTTTTTTATTGTTTTTTTTACCTAAAATCAATTATTTGTTTTTATTAACCTGTTTTAAATACTAGCATGAAAATCTAATAAAATTGAGCATATTTTGCCTCATCAGAAATAACATATTTTGTAAATTGATCATTATAAAAACTGAATGTTTTTATCTTGTAGTGAATGTTTAGATTTGTAATTTGCCTTAGAAGTTTCATCTGAATTATCAATGTATATGCAAATATAAGTACTTACCTCTTTATGTTTTTCTGATTGAAAATTAATTTATTTTCTTCGAATGAAATGTTTTTTAATTATATATTAATATTTTAATTTTTAGTAAATTTACTTCAATTTCTTTTTATTTGTAGTTAATTGTTTGGTCTCTTAATTTATATTTCATGCATGGAATTGAAAACTCATTTGTTTTGTATGTGCTGAAGGAAATAAAATATGAAAGATGTATATTAATTTATAAGAAAATTTGTTTTCATATATATTTAATTTATCTCATTCTTTAAGGGTGCCGATTAAAAGTCCACAAAGATCATTTAGAGAAAAAAGAAGATTTAATAGCACCTTGCAAAGTAAATTATGACCCTAATTCTGCCAGAGAATTACTGCTAATGGCCAATACAGTAGAGGAACAGCAGATGTGGGTTTCTAGACTTAGGAAAAAAATAGAAAAATGTGGGTATGCTGCACATCAAGAATCTAGAGATGGTTCACCCAGGTAAATTTTGGACCACTTTTTCTTTTTGATCTTTATTTATAATTAATCCAATTCATTTCAATATGAGATTAAGTGAAAATTTTTACAAGAAATTTTCATGATTCATTGTTCTCAAAATCTGATTTGCGTTATTATCTGTAGATATCAAAATTAATGTGTTTTCAGGATAAAACTGTTGATATATTTTTTTTATTTTAAACAAAATATATCAACAGGGAAGGAAGGGAAAAGTCACCCTCGATGACTTTCACAATTCTTTTTGCAGTTTGACAAAATTTATGTTAATGGCTGAAAGAAAGCTTTTCTTAGGGTACATCAGCAACTCATAAAAAGGAAAATAACTATACCAATAAGCAGACCTATATAGAAAAAATTTAAGAATATCCTCCTTTGTAGTTAGTTTTTTGTTCACGGGTACAACAACAAATAAATTTGCAGAACCATATTACTGCTTTTTATGTTATACAGTATTATCTCGGTCATTTGGCTGATATCATGCTAGAACTCTTCCAGATTACTAGAAAATCACTAAAAATAATACATTTAATCATTAAAAGTGATGTATTGTATAAAATTTAATCAGTGTATGCAAATATAGAATCAAGCACACAAAATAACCAAAACTATATAAAAAAAAAAGTGTACTGTTTTATATTGATAGCCTATGTTATTTCATTGAAGTGAAAGGTATAAAATAATTTTCTATAAGTTGTCAGCTTGTGCAAAAATACCAGATTACTAGCTGAGCTAAAAGGGTGGCTTACCAGATTAGAGAAGGAGTACCACAAAAAGATGTTTGTTCTTCATTTTGTTTGTTTTTCAATGAATTTTTAAATTTATAAAAAATTTTGTGGATGAACTATTTTGATACTCTATTTAAACAACTGCAAAGTAATTTAAATTGTTTGCATATTTTAAAGCTGATATTTCTGTACTTTTTTTTTCAGAGCTTCTATGCGCTCTACAAGTAAATATCAACCTCAAAAGTCTGCCACATTGCCATCAAATGTACTCTCTAGTTCAACAAGAAAGTAATAATTATTAATTGGTGGCTATTTTTGTATATGCTGTATTTAAAATGCAAAATTTTTACAGAAATTGTTAAGCATGAAAATTTTATTATGTGAAGAATATATGCTTTATATTTTTTATGGTATTTTTACTGAGATTGTCTAGGAAAGATTTTATTCTCTCTACAGTCTAGATCTGATCAATTTGTAATTTTTTTTAAAGTAATTATTATAAAATTAATCTTAATATGTATTTCTTAATGTGTTAGTCATGTCTATTTTAATACAAACGTTGCTCTAATGCGTTCCTGATTGGAATTTACTTAACATATAATTTTGAATATTAAAGAGTTTGAATATTAAGAGATACATGTTTTTTTTTAAAAGTCATATTGAAACATGTAATGCTAATGAGATATGTGGACATGTTATCTTGATCATTTATAGGCTAATTTTATTGTGTTGTTTATTATTGTGTTTAAGTGATAAAATACTTTATGAGTATGTACAATATATATATATATATAACTCCATTAAACTTCCATATCATTTAAAACTGTTTCATTGAGTTCTGATAAAAATATGTTGTGTGTGTATTATTTGTGTGGAGTGTATTATGTATGCAACCAAAAAAAATGTGCTTGCGTTAGAATACTGTGTTGTCTTGCTAATAAGATTTCAATCGTTATAAAAGGCGTCTTAGTTTAAAGTTTTTCATAAGATAGTCCTTAAATGCCTAGCTGTTCTTTTTATCTCCCCCCCCTTTTTTTTTCAATCACAAAAGCTGCTTCTATAACATTTTTTTATTACATAGGTTTTGGAGTATAAATTTGGGACCATTTTTATCTGATACATAAGCGTTCCAGCTAAAGGGGGGGAAAGATGTGAATTTTAATAATTTTTTAGTTCTTTTCACACTAATATTATAGCTTTTCAAAAATGTAAATGTAACTTACAGTAAGAACAGATTTGAAAATTGCATGGTTTAATGGAGTAGATTGCTACTATCTGCATGCCTGATAAAGATTTTTTTTTTTTTAATTTAGGGAAATTCTTATCATGGTTCCTTTCTGTATAGATATATTTTTTGTAATCCCGTGCTAAAAATATAGAATAAAAACATTCCATTTTCTAAATTAAAAATAATTATTCTGAAAATTTTTTTTTTTTTTTTGCCCCTTTCTCAGCAGTAGTGTAATTCCAATTTAGTCTTAGGTATACTTTAATTAAATAAGCTTACCCAATTTATTCTGCTGATAGTAGTTTTTTAATACATGTATTGTGCTTTGTATCATATTGATAACCTGACTTAACTATATTTTATTTTTTGTCTGATTTAATTTAAAAATTCTACTGTGAAAGATTTTATTGTATGACTTCGTTTTCTAATAATTTAAAAGAAGATAATACTGAAAAATAAAATATGAGTTGTTTAATTGTATTTGTGTTTTAAATGATTGTTTTAATTGTTAAGTGTTAAAAATAATAGATCATGAGAGTTTATGTAATTGTTTGACTATCTATGCAATAAGTATAAGATTAATTTCTAATACTTATTTGAGTGCTAAGATTTTGAATGAAACTTGGTTATTGTTAAAAGGAAGATTGAGATATGTATGTTCCTGGGTATTAATGAAAGATTTCAGTTCCTGCATGAAGTAATTTGATGTAAAGGAAAATTTTACATATAATAGAGTAAGATTGTGAATTTTACATAAGTGCCTAATATTTTGTGTTATGTCATAACTTATTGAGCTGTATTTTAAAATGAAATTTTTTTGTAATTTGAAACAATCTGTGATGTATGCGTATCAAAACAGAACTTGGATGTATTATAAAGTACATCATTTTTATTAGATTATTACTTAGAAACGAAACAGTAATTTTAAAATTGATGTTTACAGTTAAATATCTAACCTCATTAAATGGCATATTGTTATATAATATTTCCTCTTATTCTGTATGAACAATATTATACATCAGAATAAGTTTTATTTATATGAAAATATTAAATTTATTTTCTGTTCATAATTTTACTTTACTAGTTTTGAGTGCATAATATTTTGTTTATGCTCATGTTTCTGAAGACACTGAAATTTCGATAAACTTACTAAGAGAATTTTAATGATACAGTTATTTCTCCCCCTCATAAAAATCTATTGAATTCAGAAAAATTGAATTTTTTTCAATCTGTTTGATCTAGTTACCAATTAATATTTTATTTTCAATTAATATCCTATAATTTTAAATAGATACAACAAATATAGTAAAATTAATTTTTTTAGATTCAGTAAAATTTAAGAATTATTCAAATGAATATGTAATAGTTTAAGCATAGAATTTGCTAAAGAAAGTTAAGGCTCAGTAATATTAAATTCCTTATTGCATTTCCTTTTATCTTATAAAAATTTGTTTAAAAACATACTTTTAATGTGATGTGAAATATTTATTTGGAATTATTTGATTTGTGCTTTAATAACGTGTATATTTTTGTTTCATTGATGAATGCTTTGAACCTATTTTCTCACTATAATGATTTTTAAAGGGTTTTTTTTTTTTTTTTTTTTTTTTTTTTTTTTTTTTTTTTTTTTTTGTAAATTATAACCTCTAATTTTTCCTAAATTGTGCTTGAAAATATGGTCATAGATTTATAATTCTAAATGTTTCAGCTGCTGTATCATATGCTTCATTATTTAAATACTATATTTAATTTTCAGTTTGTCAGTTATAGCTCAATTTTTATGTAGAATTATCTAAAATTTTCAATTCTTACAGTTGAGGAGAAACATAATATGCAGTGCCTGTGAAAATTTCTTGAAATAATTATTTTGTTCAAAGTAGCCATGTAATAAACTTTAAATATGAAATGTATTTGAACTATTTCTCCTATGAAGAATGTACTTAAAATGTGAACGAGCTTCCAATTTCTTGGTGGATTTGCTTATAAACCATGTGATCACAGAAACTTTTATGCATCAAAATTTTTTTCATGTTTCAATTTTTTATTATATTTTTTTTTATTTAGGAAATTGTGTTGTAGTTACAAGTGCAATTTGAACATGAAGAAAATAAACTCTTTAAGAAATCATGTAGAATATAATCCTATTAGAATTCATTTTAAAATGTTATTTAATCAGTGAAATTAAAATCACAATATTTTCCAATAATTTAAATAAATGGATCAATCTTTGAATTTGGACATTATTTATTTAGAGAAGCTTTTAAATGTAATACTAATCAAATTGTATATTTTAACAATATGGTTTCCAATTTCACCACTGTTATATGTTTGAGCACTTAAATTACAAATGTTATTCTGCATCTCTAATTTATGTTTTAAAATGATGCTTGTATATAAATAGGGGAAAAAAATGCTTATTTTGATACTTGATTGTTTGATAATAGAATCTCAATATAGATCTCATCTGTATGCTAGGCATAAGGAGACATATAGGACAGTTTTAATATAACCAAAGGCTGTTAGTCATGTAAAATAAGATTTATTCACTGAACTTATTATTGCTGTTGTAATTTATAATGAAGTTTTTGGTAATTTTGAAGGCTGTATAAAAATGTAAATAAATTTTTGTTTTATTATTATTATTTTTTTTAATATTTCATTGAAAATATCTGTGTAAATATATATAGTAAATCTTTGCACAACCCACTCAGGATGGTCCATGTTTTTGGTTCTTTTTTTAAAATCAGAAATTGTGAATTTAATTCTATCATTTTGTTTTAACCAATTTTAATAAATTGGATATGTAGAGGGAACATTAATTTTGTATGTTTTTTATTAGTTTTTAGCTTGAAAATTTTTGTGATTGTTTTTTGTCTAATATTTTTAAAAATATTAAGGTGATTGTAAGATTTCGTAATCTTATAAAGTTGAGCAACTGTTTGGAAATTTCTTCGTGTAAAACACTCTTTAATTTTAGGTATTAAAGAAATGAATTTTTGGTAAACATTCTCTATTTACACATTGTTAATTATAAATTATTAAAAAGTTACGAAAGAAAGATGCTGTTTAAATATAGGTTTTAAATTAATTGTACATATTGGAAATACTAATTGAATATTAACATGAAGAAAATGAAAAGTTTCTCTCTCTTTTTCTTCTTCATTTCATCTTCCTTAATCTTTAATTAATCTATGAGTAACTTAAAATATACATGTACAATCAAGTGTAAATTAAAGAAAGAAATGTTCCCCCTTTTTCCCTATGCTATTCCCCCCCTCCCCTTCTGTTTCCCACAAAGATAATTCCTTTAAGTTATTTAATTACAGGTTTGAATCTTTTTATGAACTGTATTGTACCGAAAATATTATACAGATAGTAAGATTTAATTCTAAAGTTAACATTTTAAGGCTCTGATACGTTGAAATGTTAAATCTTTTTTAAGATCCTTAAATCCCTTTCCATGGTTGCAACACTAAACAAGCATCTTAATATTTCAAAATTATATGGGTATTGTGCAACTGATTGTGAATGAAACTTATGATATAAACCTATGTGCCTAACTCTGAGACCCAAGCTTGTTTGAAAATTGCAAATTCTCATATTTTTAAATATAATTACATGGAGTCATAATTCAATATATGAACATTTGCATTTCTTTGTGACCTTAATACTGTTACTTCCTTGGGCAATCAGTTATTCTTGTGAAATTGATAAATATTATGTTTGTAATCGTGTGTACATATAAATTCATGTTTAAATCTCCTTGTATGTGAGAGACTTGTACATTATTTATAATAAAAATTATTATATTTCCATTGAGAAATTGTATGCCTTATTTTTTCCTTTTGATAAATTTATATTATGAATAAAACCTAAGTTTTACATTTAAGAAGTAATCCAAATAAATTTAAATGACTCCTATCTGTTTTCTATACAGTGGAAAGGATAAAGGTCTTTTAAAAAGGTAGGTGTTATTTGGTTGTTTATGAAGAAGAGGAAGAGTCAAAATTTACTTTTCCTTTTTAAAGTCGTTTTTTTTTTTTTTTTTTCTCCTTTCCTTTTCCATATTAATAAATATCAAAGTATTTTGTATTCTATATATATAAACTACACATTTTTTTTAAATAGATTATTGCTTCATTTGAAAGTGATGGTGTATTAGTGATCAAGTTTGAGTACATTCCAGTGATTATAAGATTATTTTGATCAGATATATTTTTCACTGATTAACAAAATGTGTTCCAGATAATTTATTCAGTTGCAAGTTCTACAAATTGTATAAATTAAGTTTGTGCAATAGACCTGGGGTGATTATCATTCTAATCCAGATGTTCGGAATCTCATATCTACTATTTTTTGCGCAATAGGATGCATACATAATAGGGTTATCCTAACCATGGCACAGTGGATGATTACAAATGGTGCTTCAGTTAATTCTGAGTGAGACGGGGTGTCAAACAATAGCAATATGAAAAAAAAATCAAGATATTGTAAGAGACATTTAAAAGTCCTTTTCATGATTTATGTAAAGAAGAAAACTGCCTATTTCTCCCTTTTATAAACCCATTTTTATTTAGTGAACATAACATAATGCAAATGCTTATTTACATACAATTTGGGCTGATTGATTTAAAAAATTTATTCTTAAAAATAAAATTTAACGAGCTTTTTTTAGATCAAAATGCTTCTGAGGTATTTAATTTCTGGTATTCATTACTATGTGAACATTTCCCATTGCTAAGAAATTTGCAACAAATTACGAGTGTCGCTTTTTAATGACATACAGACCTGAATAAGCATTTTCATCATTGAATTTAATTATAAACATAATTTCGGAAATTACTGATTCAAATTTGAAGATTTCTCTGTTGCTCTCAATTACAAATTTTAACATTTTAAGAGACTAGCGAAATCTGAACAGGCTCAAGAGTTTCATTAATGGTATGTAATGTTTAACATCTATAATATATATTGTTTTACTTATAATTATTAAATCATTTAAAAAGATAATTATTCCATTAACATACTTCTAATAAAAATGTCATTAAATATACTCCAAGGCCAGGACTTCTTTTAGCAAGAATAGAGAATCCAAGCTGATCTCGCTCTCAGTGCCAACATCTGTAGTCCTGTTATCTTCAAACGAGATTCTCTGGCAGCAATAGCATTATCATGAAGAAATCACCCTCTCTTAGAGCAGATTGTTCCTGACTGTTGTAGGTGGGCGCTTCATTCAACTGGCATTAATTAATTAAACTGCGTGATTAAGTTATTCCTTTTCTCCCCTTCGCGAAACATATTCCATTACATCTATTTACCAAACTCTAACTATGAACGCAAGACGGTATTAAAAGTGGCTCATCTGTCAAAAAATGGCGCAAGGCATGCAAAGGGTCAGCCACCCCTGATATATACTGTCAGTCCCCATTTACTCACGAGCCTAGTGGTCATGGTTTAGGACACGTGGCCGTCAATTTTCGTTGAGTCGCGAGTTCGAGCCTTGATGCCACTGAAGACCTGCCGTATAGCCGGGACTGATACACATTAAATCCGTCGGGGCCTAAAGTCCTCCCGTTGGCGTGGTGTGGAAGTTAGGAGAGGGGAGTGACAGGTCAGGTGTCGTCCTCGTCACTTAACCGAGGTTCAAAATTACGAGGTCCGTCGCCAATAGTCTTCGCATTCCTTCTAGTGCGACGTTAATAAAACAAACCAAACTACTCACGAGTCTGCTTTACACGCAGTTTTATTATGGCTCCCTCGATATAAAAAGCATGTGATATCACTTCTATTTTCACTGGTGTTCATAATTAAGAGAATTTTCCGATTTGGTTGATTATAATAATCACAAGCAATACTCTTCCCCATAGGAAGACAAAACCCCACACTCCATCTACACCTCTTCGACGAAGAAATTAGCTGGGTATTGGCGGTTAAATATCTGAGTCTGCTCATCGATCAAAAATTGACTTATTCCAAAAACTTAAGCTCAATAAATTCTAGAATAAGAGCCACCTCTGTATTTCTCTTATTGGCAGACGCTCACCACTTTCACTCAAAAATAAAGTCCTACTCCATAAGTAAATTTTAAGCCCAATTATTACCTATGCCTCTCCTGTTTAGGGGGCTGCAGCCCCGACCCACCTGAAACGCATACAAACATTACAAAACAAAATACTTAGAATCATGACAAACGTTCCATGGTACGTCAGAAATTCCGTAATACACAATGACCTTCAAATTGAACTCATTGATAATTTTATCACCAAGCTTTCGAGAAATATATTCATATCCATTGAAAATCATGCAAATTCCCTGATCAAAGCTCAAACCATATTCTCGGATATAAAAAATAAGCAAAACTTTGCATACAAAACCACCAAAAGGCTTCAGCCACTTAAACATCTATAATACCCCCCCCCCCAACAATAACTTCAAATCTTCATTGATATTGATCTCTACAAACGAACAAAATAGCACTTCTCTCCATCCCGAAGAGGAAGCGGGAATGGTTGCAGCAATTGCTGTAAACAGTCCTGCTGTTTACCTCCCCCAACCTAATAATGTAATCATAATAGCCTATTTAACTTTAATTGTTCTTTTAAAATTTTCATAAATGCTAAGAAGCAGCGGCAAACTCGCTGGATATAATTTAGTAATAGTAGTAAATAATTTATAAGAGCTTGGGGCGTTAATAGATCTCATGTGTAAGTGGTACTTAATTTATCGGTAATTACCTTGTAGGTATCACAGTTAATTGCATCAAGTCTTTATAAATTACTGTATTAAACATTTTTTTAAAGTATTATTGTACCTTTTTAATTCATCTTTTAGTAAAAGCTTCAATAAAATTGTTTTTACTTACATTTATTTTAATTTAAAAAAATTTAAGGATATTGAGGAAATTTCTTGAATGAGATACATTGCTACATATTTCATCACAGTGCTTTTTTTTTTTTTTTTTGCATGTTTCAAGTTATAACTAAATTTGATCGCATATTGTTAATATTTTAACCAGAATTGATGAGTCAATTACTAGTTCCCTGCCACAAAAGACTGAAATGATCTGCTGATTATTCTAATGTCCCTAGTATTACTTTCATTGATCCTAGAGATTGTATAGATATTAGTGAGTTTAATAGTTTTATTAGACGGATAACTATGTAGATTGTGCTCCAATTGCCAGTCTGTTTCTTCAATTCGTTCATTAAGCTTAAGAAATGAAATCTTGACTACAATTGAATTTTAATCGTAGTAAATCGACATAATTCTAGTTGTGTGTCAAAAAACTTTTACAATTATTTCTACTGAAGCTTTAAGAATATTATTGTCTTTTACATCTTCATGCATTTATGAAATAGGAGTTTTGGCAGTGGTAGGAATTTAAACCAAATATCGAAAAAAGTTACAGCTGTAGAACTACTTGTGTTTCAAAATAACTCGAATTGACTTGTACTTAGTTATTGTCTTCATCAATAGCATTAGAAAACAAGCGCACCTTTCACACAAGTCTTATCATAAATATTTTTTTCTAAAATTGTAATTCATAATTTTTTTTCTTCGCAAAAGTTCTTTTTGGCCCAAAAAATATCTTTCGCAAGGAACACGGGCTGTTAGTCTCTGAAAAAATTCAAGGCGTCTAAGATGATGTGGGTCACTGTAGATTCAGTTTTTTAAAAAAATTGGATCACTATGTGTAAAAGTTTTTGAACGCATGGTTTAAGACATAACTATTAATGTAACTTAAAAAATGTTGAAGAACATATTTTCAAGTATCTCAATTAGAGATACTTTATTTACTGCATTTTTATATGTGAGAATAGCTGAATTAAGGAAAAAAAAAAATAGAGTCCATTATCCATTCTACAAAATTGTTACTGTATTTAGAAATATGATTAGATCCCTACATCGGATGATGAAGGTTGAAATCACCAAAAGTGAAATCAGTATCTGTCAGAAATTCCGAAAAAGATTTTATCAATAAAATATTGCTACTAACCTACGATTAGGCTTCCCTGTAACATTACTCTTGAAAAGGAAAACTATATTTACAGATAATTCGTCATTCTCCAAGGAAAACGTCACCTCGACCTTGGCGACAATATAAAGGTTCTCAAATGTTGGAATCTTATCGATATCTCGAGTAGGAGGAAAATTATGGATTTTTCTAGTGTTTTCCCTGTGACGTCACATATAGTTGGAACAGTTATAAATACGGATAAATGCGATCATAAGGGAATTGTCTGAGGAATCTGTTAGGATTGGCTGAGTGATTTTGTCGAAAAAAGATTTGAATCTGTCAGGAAGCTGTCAGAATCCATGTAAAGTATTATGTGGGGGATTTATCTGTAGTGCAAATTAGTAAGCTGGTGAGCTGAATGTTATTGAAAGGGATGTGACACTAGAGTTAGAAAAGGGAATTTGAGAAAATTTATCCTTTTATTTTCTATTTCCACTTTTCTACTTTTTGTCTTTTAACAACACTAACACTTGATGCTGCATCTTTATTGTTGCTATAAGTTTTATTTACCTGACTGTCATCACTAGTATCCTTCACTTCACAATTTTCACTATCAGAAGTATTATCAAAATCACCTTTTTTTTTTTAAAAAAAAAAAAATGTCACTTTCAAGGAATTTAATTGTCACTTTTGTTCTTCATAACTTCAAGTTCCTCTGCAGAGATATATTTCTTTTGGTATGCCATTTTTACAACTGATTTTCTGGAGAAATCACCTGAACCGATTGTTTGTAACTCATGATCTATTCATATAAATCGAATGTGTTATATACCTTTTAATAGATCGATTTCTCAGCATTCCAATGATCTGTAACAAATCGTCAACTTTCGACAGAAATAAGGAGAATTTGCAGCTTTTCAGTTCGTCTCACTGCCTGCAACGTAATGATGGGTTTAAAATGGGCGGCTGGTTGTCAAGCCAGCTGTGTAATTCATCATCATCATCATTTAGTTTCTTTTAAGCCAGAGGTCTTCAACCTGGGTTCCGTGGAACCCTAAGGAATATTAGGAAAGCTCTCAATCCTATTACTGAATGCTTTCCTAATTTGAGTAATATTTTAGTGGCTGGTAAAACTAAACCCGATAAAAATGTAAAAATTAGTTTGGTTCAACATTTATCAGATCTGCAAAAAAAACATTTCTTGAATATTTCCCTGTTCAAAAAGGAAAAAAAAAAAAAAAAAAACTTAGTATCCAAAATCCTTCTCAAAATTGTGATATCTCAGAACTCCCAATAAAAGAAAGAGAACAATAAATTGATACATCGACTGATACTCAATTGAAACTAAATATTAGTCTAGTTCATATTATACATTTTTGGATTGACATTAGAAAAAAATATCCTGAAATTACCAAAAGAGCTGTGAAACATCTAATGTCATATGTTTCAACCAATGTAAGCGAAAAATCTTTCTCTTTGAACGTTATGACAAAAATGAAATACAGAAACAGATTGGATGCTGAAGATAACATTAGTTGCAGATTTCAACAGTTATTCCTGACGTAAAGATACTTTGCAATAAAAAAAAATCACAGCTAAGTCATTAGAAATTTTTTCTTTTTATTATTTTGTTATAATTTAAAGTATCATTGCTTTTGTTCATTATTCATAAAATGCATTTTTACCCCCCCCCCCCGAAAAAATATTATAGCTACCTTACCATTCATTATTTTAGTAAGACGTTTCTATTGTGATAAAATGGGGATGCAGAAATAATTTTGTAAATTGGAGTAGGATAAAGCTTTGATATCCTATTTATTTCTTCTATTTGATCAAGGGGTTCCTTCAAGAAAATGGTAAACTCAAAGGGTTCCCCAGATTTAAAAGGTTGGATACCACTGCTTTAAGCGATCAAGAGTGATACCAATTTTGTCTGGCTACACCGAGAATTACGAAAATTATTAAAAGTACAATTTCTTTTTTTTGATACATGCAAGTTTTTTCTTTTTTTTGAGCATAATCAGGTCTCAACAGATCTTTCTTGTAAAAAAAATATTTATTTTTGCGTATATCTAGAAGGTGAGTCAATTTATAAAAATAGTTCAAGGATTATCAGTGTTAACTTTTTAAATCGAGTTAGACTTTCAATGCATATAAAAATGTTGTTTATCATTTTTCAAAAAATTATTATTACTGATAAATGTACTTTCCCCAGTATTTTGCAACATATTCGAGATTTAAGAAAGACAGAGCAAAAAGTTTAATTTACGTATTCAGTCTTTCAGATTTAGACTCCTAATGAAGTGTAATGAATTTATTTTGTATTTAATGTCTTAATTAAAAAAATCATTTGTTGGAATAGCTGCGGATCGTCTCGCGTTACATAAAATTATATTCTGTATATTATTCATAAATTCATGAGAATAAATAAGTAGAATAACAAATACAATGAAAAATTACTGATATACCTCTTATTAATATTCGTAATATACAAAGATTATCAGAAAGAAGTATTATTTTCTTATATTCCGAGAATAAAAGCTTTTATTTATAAACTAATTAAATATTTTTCGATATAGTTATATTTATTTTTGTTCCTTCAGTTCAAACTCTTTTTTAAAACGATATATAACAAACAAAGAATTTGATAGCATTATATTTATCAATAATAATAATAATCATAATAAATCTTCTATTTTATAATTCTGAGAGTGAACTCGAAGTTTCTGCTTACAACCAGTTGCCAGATCTAGATATCGAATCGATAAAGAGAAAAAGTATTAGAATGAAAAAAATATGTAATATAATAAATCTTTAGTTGTAGAATAATCAGACAAATCCAAAGACCATTTATACTTTGTCATTAAATAAATTTTATAGCTGTAATCTTAACTTATTGAAAGAAATAATTCGAAATAAATCTGGATTTTTTTCTCTGCGCCCTAGTGATTTCTCTGTGCCTTATTAATATAAATTGTTAGAGAGTGCTGCTGGAAATCTTTTTATCACATTTATTATCTATATTGTTTTGTATACACATTTATCTTCGTCGTTGATATAAACATTGTGCGAAGTGCAAAATTTATGCATTGCTGTTGAATTAATTTGTTTGTTATGCATTTCTGAAAATTTTGGCCTCCCTTACAGTGTTGAAATGAATACGCGTTATCAAGTATTTGAATTTGTAAGTTACAAATGTGTTCACTCTATGAAAATTTAATTTTAGAATTTTAAAAGCTTTGACATGTTTGTAAACAAAAATCTTAAAAACCATTTGAATTTTTAAAACATATTTTTACTGTCGTAAAATATGGTTATAAATAATTTGTTATAGGACTTTAATGAAAATATTATAAATGTTTATTTATTTATTTTGCTGATTTGTAGTTTTTTTTTAAAACTATTTTATTATTATTTTTAACTATCATTGGTTCATTTACTTGTGAATAATTCGACGCAAAAAATTGGTTTTTGAACTTCGCCCCTTATTTTCATTTTTGTTTCAGGCTATCTCCTTTAAAGAGAAATTTTTTTTTGAAGTAAATTTACTGTGAACATTAAAACAAATTTAAAACAATAATAAAGGCATTCATTAATAGTTTTATTGATTATAGTTATTTTTCTATATTGCTGCTGGAATAAATTTACAATAAAAGGATTTGAATTTTCTTTTTTATTTGTATACAAAGAATCTTAGTAATTGCAATCTTTATATACTTGAGATTTGAAATCTTAATGTTTTTGTTTGAAGTTTTTTAGTGTACTTTTTAATAATTGAAAGAAAAATATTTCTTTTTGAAAATTAATATGAATGAAGATTTTTTAATTATTTTTGCTTTATTCAATTTATGTGCTTATTGAAGCATACTACAATTATGAGAACTTATTTATTAATCTTTTATCTGTGTTTACAAGTAGTTCAGTGTGAAACAAACCTCATGTGCATTAAATTGTTAGCTCTCTAATCTCTTTTAAAATCATGTCTTAAAATTATTGCAGAGTGTGGAAGGAAGGCAAGTGCAAGAAGTTGTAGCTTCTGTTTTTCATACTCTCCTTTTCCATAGAACATTAGGAAAGGTAAGTGGAAAATTATTTTATTACAAGGTAGTTTTACCGTCACATATTGAAACATTATTTATTCCATTAAAATACTAAGTGTAAAAATTCCAATACGTAAAAGCAGTTTCTTTATGCATTGGTATTAGTGATGTTAGGCTCCTTCTAGATGTGGGGAATAGAGTGTAAATGTTCAAATGAAGATCAATTTGTTTCATTGGAGAGCATTCCTCTGTAGTGAATGAATTTTTTTAAATAAAGGATTTAAATCTATGTAATAGTAATTTTATTCTTAGAAAATAAGCAATTTCTGCATATAAAGTTTAAAAAAAATGCTGATTTGTTATTAATGGTTAGCTCTTAAATGATTAAAAAAGGCAAAAAAAAAAAAAAGGGTTTACTTAAGATCAAAAAGGCAGGCAGAGGGCATTGTTCTACAAAACATATCTAGAATGAACACATAAATTATACAGAAAAAGTTAACTTATTCTTATAAATTCTGAAGTAAAAGTTAATTTATTCTTATAAATGAATGAGTTTTTAATTATCCTTAAAAGATTATTATAGAGGGAAGATTTAGTTTGAAAAAGAGAGCAGTGTAAAGACTGTAATATTGTTTTCCCATTCCTCCAGTCAGTTTATTAGGATCATTATAAAGAGCACTGAGATTTATTTGTTGAGCTAAAGAATTGAAGTGCATTAAGGAATCTACAAGCAAATAAATATCTTTTGTAAATTCAATCATTGGCTGGAAAAGTCATATGATGGCTATATTCTGTTGTATATAATCCAAGAATAAAGAGGTGTAATAGGTGACTTTGATAACATTGTGGACACAGAGAACATTTTTTCATGTATGTGAATTTGATAACATTTTTGTCGGATGAAATCTCTTCATGTAGGTGACTTTGACAATATTGTGGGAATAGCTGAAATCTTCCCATGTAGTAAAAAAAAACAAAAAAAAAAAAAAAAAAAACATGAGCAATGCTAAAAAACTGCAATTGTTGATGACATGTTACCTTTTTTGGCCCTTATGAATAATGTGTTTACTGTTTATAGTGTGATTAGATGTGGAACAGATAAAATCCTGATGTCAATGAAAGTTGGCACAGTTCCAGCCAGACTTGGACTTATTATTTTCTGTCCAGTTATTGTCTCTAGTTTGGAAATAGTGGGTTAGCAGGTTTTTATACTAGTACATATTATTTTTATTAAATTGACATGCATTTCAGTGTTGAGGATTTTCCTTTCAGTGTTGTTTTTTTAATTAAATAAAAATCAGTCTCATATTATACAGTTGGAAACCATCATACAGATGTTGGGTGAAAATGCAGTTTAGCGTAACCACTTGGCGAGATTTGAAAAATCGTCAAATTTGGAGATTTTTTGGCGGAACATAGTCAGCGACAGGTATTTATATATATAAAAATAAATAGCTGGTGAACTGGAATCTGAATTCCTATGGCAAATTCGAAAGGGTTGCCATGCCTATAGCCTCCACAGTAAAAACAGGGTAGCCACATTTGGCAAAATATCGTCCTGTTGCCAAGGCTGGTTACGGTAAACTGCATTCCAACCCAGATGTTGTCATGGTATCTAACTGATGAGATAATTTTTAGATACAATAAATCTATGGTTTTAATACAATATGTAATGTTGATAAATTATCATTTGAATGAAAGCTGTGAAGTATCATTTGATTAACAAAAAAAATCTGATATTTCCTTTTTTAATCTGTGCAATGGCAATTTTACGAGTAAAATTTTTATGTTGAATATTTATTATAATTTTCCATTAGCTTGGATACAAGTGATAAATCATTAATTCTGATCTCCTTGATATTGGAATAAATGTGTTCAGTTGGAATGCAAGTTACAAAATTCTCATAACTTTATTTAAAAATATTGTTTCGAAACATAATTTTTTTTCATGGCATATTAGTTATTTTTGTGATTAATTAATTTCTTATTTAGTTTTTAAAAGTAAAATTTAATATCTATCAGATACCAAAAACAAAAATTGAGGTTGACATTTTAAAACTTTTCTGGAAAAGTAGAACTTACATTTTTTTGGTAGGGACTATTGTTTCTCTGCATCTATGGATTTTCTGATTCAGTATTAAAATATACTGTTTTTTACATAGTTACAAAGGGTGGGGGGAATGTTTTTTGTGGAAGAAGAATTTTGTTTTGAAAAAACTTAATCAAATGAATTTTTTTGCTGAATTTTATTTTTTAATCTTTTACTAAAATGTATATTGGAAATTTTAAAAATTATTTCTGATGTAACTTACTTTATTATGTAATTCATTTGTTTCTATTCATAAAACTTCGATAACCTTAATTTAAAAGTCCTTATTTTTGTGTATTATTTTAAATTTTGTATTTGGTGACAATGACAAGTACGTATTTAGAAGTAGAGTTGAAACTTTTATGAGTGCATTATGAATTAATTTTTTCTTACATTTATTTTTCAGTGTCATTTCAAAAATGAAGGCAACAATTACACAGTCAGTACTATGAATTTTGAAGATGTTACATGTGATTTCGTTGATTTCACATACGTAAGTTTTTTTTAAAAAGCGTTTAACATTGGTGCTGTATGTGCATGTGTGAATTTAATTTCCAGAATAAATACTGTCAAATGTTAAAAATTATAAAATTAAGCAAGTAAGAGTGTATTAGTCATTTGTGGGGTTGCAGGATTTTCAATTATTTTCGGCAGTATTTTACAACATTTTATTTTCAAGTTATATTGTTGAGCAGTTACATACTTTCAAGTTATATACTTCAGCTCTTTTATGCTCCTAGGATATATATATGTATATCCTGGAGGCACAGTCAATATTATGAATTTTGAACAAGTTACATGTGGCTCTGTTGATTTTACATATGAAAGGTTTTTTTTAAAAAAAAGTGTTTAACATTGGCACTGTGTGTGTCTGAATTTAATTTCCAGGATAAATATCAAATGTTAATAATAAACATTATAAAATTAAACAGGTAGGAATATATTAGTAGTTTGTGGGTTTCCAGGGTGTTTTCAAATATTTAGGGCACCATTTTACAGCATTTTATTTTCAGGTTATATTGTAGAACCTTCTTTTAAAAATAATTTATGTAGACTTAGCTCTTTAGACTCTCAGAATATTATACTAATGTCGGGAATGTTATGAAACATATGTATGAGGCAGAAAAAATTGGATAATTTATAGAGATTATTATGTACTGTGAAAACATTTACATAAAATGATTATCATAGTGTTTAGAACTAAAAGATTTTTTTTTTAAATTTAAATTTCCTTTTATAACATTTTAAGATAAATTAAAACATAATTGGCTTGGTAAAATATCAGAAAATATCTCTTTGGGACTTTTAGTGTTAGCATTTGCCTATTGTTTTTCAATGAAATACGAATGCAAATTTTTGAAATTATTATCTGATGTAATATTGGGATTCTTTAAAAAGGCTTGATATAGTTCACATAAGCCTTGCCTGTGAATGAAAAATTTATGGATTTTGGAGAATAGATTAACCACAATGCCACAAAAGCTGTGGTTCTGCTCCTTCAATTAACACTTTCATTTAATCTCAGGTTGGCATGGAATTGTGAAAGAGAAAAAGCATACTTATATAATTGTGCCTTGCAGCAACTTACTGAACCATTTAGTTATTCTATGTTTACCAAAAATGATTCAATTACTGAAATTTTTACTGAAAAACCTTGTGACTTGGACAGAGCCAAATTTCTTCTCTTATTGGTCAGTTAATATCCCCATAGAGATACAACTAGATATTCAAATAAAACAAAATCCTCCAGATGGAATTTTCTTATGAAAAATGCTCTTTCACTGTTGAAAAAAAAAATTACAAATAAATTTTTAAATTTTAAAGAGCTTTTCAAAAATCATGATTTAAACCATTGTTACATAATAAATATTTTTTTAAACCTTAAATTTTGAAAAATGTTTATAAAATGAATATGCAGGTAAGATGTGCATCTGAGGAATTGAACAACTATGTTTCTGAAACTATTAATTCTTTCTGCACTGCATTGAGGAGCCAAGAAGGTCCTTATAGTGGGCAGGTAATATAACTTCTGTTGATTTAAAGGATTAGTAAATTTTAATTTTATATTCAAATGGATAATCTTTTTGTATGTAAGATGAACTTGAATATTAATTTTAAAAAATATGTGTATGTGTTTTCTGTACAATTTTATCTCTATTCACATTAGTATATCTAAGTTTTGGAACATAATCACATTGCCATTCTACATTGGATATGCCATGAAAATCTCATGAAGTTTTGTAGCTTGGAGATAATGAACTGAAGACTTGTTTTTTCTTATAGCTTTTTGAAATGATTTGTAATAAATTTTAACTTGACAAAATTTATTTCTATTGAATGGTTATAGAAGCTTTATTTTTGGATTCAGATAATTATGAGGTCTGTTATTAACATTTCATTATGTGAAAATCTATTATACAGTATTAATCAAATTGAAGTAAACAATAAAATGAATAAATTTTTGATTATCTGAGAAATTTAATAGTTTGTGTTTCTTATTCCAAATTTAATTTTCACTACTATTTTATATTGTGTGTTTCGTCTTGTAACCTATTCATTGAACTTGTATGCGTGTAAGAACATGTGCAGCAACAAGAACAAAATATAACCATGGAAAATTATGGATAAAATTTTGATTACTTTAACTACTTAAAGTTCTTTTATTTTGAAAAAAAAATATGTCTATAGTCTGTTAGTTTTTTTCGCCCTTTAATAAATAGATATAGATGTGTGTTTTTGCCTTTGATGTTATCCACTTATTTTTGTATAACTATATACTGTATATATTATATAATATCATGTATAACAAGCATACATCATTTTTTAACTAGATAATAGATTATAATGTCATTCAATTAAAATTTAATGTATTGCAGTGTTTCTATAGTTATATTTGATGACTACCCATTAAACAGATTTTTTTTTGTCATTCATCAGATTTCTCTGGAGTTTTATCAGAAAAAAAAAGCTTGGTTTTTTGCTCCTGAAGCTACATCTCCTTGGGAAGTTTGGACTCTAAAAGTTAATGTTATATCTTTACCAAATGAGCATGGTAAATTTTTGTGTGTTACATTTATTTTTAAGTATTGTATTTGTTTTTACTGCTTAATTTTTTTAATTGTACTATTGTCTACCTCAGCATTTAACTTTCATTCAATATTTTTGTATTTGTTTTTGGATTAAAAATATCAGAGTTTACCTTTGAAATATTACCGATTTCGAATATTTAATGATGTATTATATTATAATATTACAGTTTAAAAATATGTATTTCTCTGTTATACAAGTCTTATGGCTGTTAATTTCTTAAGGCATGGTTCTGGCAGCCAATAGGATATGGCTGTGGACTTGTGGCCGTCGATTCTCATCGAGTCTTAGGTTCGAGCCCTGATGCCACTAAAGACCCGCTATGTAGATGGGGCTGTTGCACGTTAAATCTGTCGGGGACCAAAATCCTCCCGTTGGTGTGGTGTGGAAGTTAGGAGTGGGAGGTCCAGCTCAGGTATCTTCCATATCACTTGACAGAGGTTCAAAAGTACGAGGTCCATCGCCAATAGCCCTTGTGTTGCTTCCAGTGTGACGTTAATAAAACCAGCCAACAACTAATTTCTTAATTCAATTTTTTTTTTGAATTAATTCTTCCTCATACATAAAATTCCCTGAAACAGAATATATTGAAATTGCATTTACAGGAAGTAATACATTTGGATACTGTTAACTCATAGTTGTCAGGGTTCATGATTACTAAACCATGAGTTACAGTATTCATATAAATTGAGTGGTAATATACATTCGAACATCAATATAAATTTTCATTGTTATATTTACACTCTTTGGACTCTATTTTTTTTAATTATTGTGAAAATCACTTTTAAACTAAAACTTACTTTTACTTACTTACTTATCACTTACTTTTAACTTACTTTTTAAAGAAAAAAATATTTTATAACTCCTAAAATTTTACCTATAAAAATGTTTGGATTTACAGCTAATTTCACTGATGTAAGATTTTGAAAATATACTCTTGCAAAAAAAAAAAAAAAAAAAAAAAAAAAAAATTCCTAAATGGAACATTTCACTGTTTAAGTAATGGTGATTCATATCCAATGCTAACAATCAAATTCAAAAAAGATAAATTTTTAAAATCGTTAGCTCTCTGTGTCCCAAACTTTCAAAGGGTGTATCTCTAAGACAACTTTTCGTTCATCTCTGCTATGTCTGATTTTTATCTTTTCTCTTTTGTGATGAAAGTTGCTGTCTACACATTATGATCAAGGAACTTGTAGCCCTTTATCATTTCCCCCTCTTGCCCCAAACATTCTGATCATAGACTTTCCCCTGCTCTTTTTGTTTTCATTGTATCTTATTCTCATTATATTGCCACCTCTTAAACTGGACATGGATAGCACTCTGGTTTTATGAATATTGCGCCTTATTTTAAAGCTCTCATCTTGAACATTTCAAACTTTTTTTAATATTCCCAATTGCTTGTCTGGATTTTTGTTATCTTCTCATCATTTTTTATTTTGTTGCTGCATTTTTTTTTCAAAGTTAGGGATTGGTTTCATTCCCTTGCTCTCCTCTTTATGACACATGTCTCTGCTTGTCTATTTTTGGATGTTTTTTAAGTTTCCCTGTCCTGCATCTTTTTTTGTTGGTCTATTTTTTCTGGTTTTTGTTTTATAAAAGATTCCTACTCGATAATTGTCATTTCCCCCCTTCTTTTGGCTCATTTTTTGTGCATTAGCACCATTTGATTTCTTTTTCATGTTCCTAATTTCTCTCATTCAGAGTTTGAGCTTGTTTGGACTCACAATATATAAGATAGAAATAAATTAAGATATTAGTGTCTTCTCTTAACTGGAAGTCCTGACATCATCTGAAAAAAGATTAATTTGAATCTCATAAAAATAAAAATTATAATAAATAAATAATTTATTATTTCGAAGCCTGAATAAAATTGCTCGTTAAACAGATTCACAAGTTAAAGACTCACGAGTTAAGGGGTCCAATCGTATTGCTTGATATTTATATCAGGAATATACAAAACGTATTGTCTATCATAATGATATGAGGTGTTAGTGAAGTATAATCTATTATCTGAAAACATTCATTTTATGCTTTAGTTTTGTAATTTTTTAATTAGTTTTTTATGCTTTAGATTTGTAAACATTTGTAATATGTTTTAGTGGCATCATACAGATGACAAATTAAGATTGTTTCAATTATTCAGGCTATTGTTTTAACATAAAACTTGTTTTTCTATTACTTCGTAGATTTTGATCATGATGAATTTCTCACTTATAGTATCTCCTCTCTTGTGATTAGCATACCTCTGATCACTGAGGAAGGCTTGAAGATGTGTCTTGAGATATTCAATCAGTTTTTTTTTTTTGCAGGAAATGTGGATATACTTGTTCTGACTTATATTTCCCTAAACTTTTGAGATCTTTTATCATCTACAATGATAACATGAATCATGGATTTCCTTTGGTTCATACTATTACTGTTGAATTATTATTTTATTAATTCTGTAAAAAAAAAAATTAAAAAAATATTTCAGCATTTTTCCTATGAGTTAAATTTGTAGATTAACTTTAGTTTGTTTGGGTATTAGTTTGTAGCAAAGGTTTAATATTTTATACTTTCTAGTTATTTTCCTTTCATTAGAATAAATAGATACATTCTTTTTGTCAAAATGAAATTTTTTCATTATTAAAGTTTTTTTTACCTTCCGTTAATAAACTATTAATAATTTATTTTTGGAAACTGAGATATCTTATCCAATATAGAAATTACCTGTAATTAAATTTTTTCTTTCTTTCTTTTTTCTTTTTTTTACTGACTTCTTGCATAAGGAATTTCTTTGGTAATTTCTTTCATTGAAATTTAAATAAAGGCTGCTCAACTGGCTGGCACCCAACATACATTTCTGAGTGCTAAGGTTCCTGGTAGTTTTCCTGGGAGGCTGGTTTTGTAGCTTTAAACCATTTAACAATTTTGGAGAAACATCAGTTTTCGTTCTCTTACTATGCCCAATATTATGTCCACACAAATGATCGGCTACTGTTTGCTCTCTGGTTGCATCTGAAAATGTCACCTATTCTAGTGATGTTAGCTAGATTGCTTTTAAATAATAGTCTAAAGAACTAATTACTGTACATTATAGCATTAAATGTTACAAATTCACAGTTTTTGTGTGTGATAAGCTTTAAAAACCTATTTCATTTTCATTTGGCAACTTATTCATTTTCAGAATTATGTAGCTTTTCCTTTTGAGCCATTTCAATAACTTGCCAAACACAAAACATAGCTAGATTGCGAGCATTTTCCCACATTATTCTAAATGTTTCATTGTACCAGTACTACTATCTGTATGCCATCAAATAGAATACATTTGATGAGTAAGTATAATATTCAATGTAAATAACACAGGATAATATTATCAAACAAACTCGGATAATCAGCACACATTGGGGAAAGATTTCTTTATGTGAGTAAGGCTCGATTGCAGCCATTTTGGTTGGACAACTTTTGATGAACTGAACTCATCTGCATATGTTAAGATGTGCTGTTTGAACGTGAGCTGAGCTCATTCATTGTCATCAAAGAGTTAAACCCTCGAGGGGAAAAAATTATTTGGGATATAGATTATCAAGTAATTATTAATATAATTATGTATGTCATCCAATATATACATTGTATCATTTTGATATTGTATGCCATGAGAATTGAATATTTAAATAACATACAAGGATCATTCAATAAGTCTTTAGAAATTCAAAGAAATGGTGCTTGTAGCATCAAAAGTGGTTTGATTGTAGAAAGCATCATGACTTGCTAGACAGCTGTCTAAGTCTTCATTACTTGTATTCATGATCATGATGCCTTTCGCACTTCAAACTTTCTTTTTCATAACTTTTTCTGCCAATGAGACCATCTCAGCCTTTTTTGGAAAAGGTTCACCAGAAGCAACCCAACATTTTGATTTTTGCTTGATTTCCAGTACTTAATGATGCATCGAGATGACAGTTCAACAAGATAGCAATCGAATTTTGATTCAGCAGTAAATGACTACCAAATCAAAATTAATGGATCAATGTCTAATTTGTTTCAGTTCTTTTTAATTGAGGGAGCACCCAATGATAACAACAATTTACCTTAATGATGCCATCTGTCTTCAAAAACTTTTGAATCACCCTCATACTTTGTATCATATTGATTTATGATATGCATGTTAAGTGTTATGTTTATATTTTGGTTGAAAAACGTATTCATTTGTGGTCAAGATACAGTATTTGTGTGTGAGTTAACAGAAATCTTGAAATAATTTTGAGGAAAGAATTAGTTTGACAATTTGAGATTGCTTGCCTTAAATACTTAATAAACCAAATTGTTTTTATGCAGGATGACCAAAATTTGCAATTTTTTTTTTGTTAAATTTTGAATAAGATATCGCAAAATATATTGTATAATCAAAAAATTGATAAAGGAAAATGTTAGAGAAGTGAGCATGAAGCCTGAGTGATGATTGGGATAATCATTATGTAAGATTCTAGATAAACTGTTCAGTCATTAAAGTCTTCATTTGTTATCTATTTTTTTTCTTTCCTTTTCTGTTTTTAGAAAGACAAGTATACAGAGAAAAGATGGGTGATGTGTTAGCTGAAAAAATATTTGATATAGTTTCTGCAATGAATAAATATGATTATGTTCCAAAAATTCCTGATCAAGCTAGTGTTAATTTATATTTTGATACATCTTATTGTGATGTTCAACCATATTTATTTAAGGTAAGTTGTATATGTATTACAATCGAGTCCTTTAAATTTCAAGTATATGTATTTTTAAATAATTATTATACAATCTTTTTATTGATAATTTAATGGATTTTTTTTAGATGTATAATAATTACTGATTTTCATGTAGCAGACATTTTGATACTTGGTGTTAGAGGGAATTTAAATTTTTATTTATGTTATTGATATTTCATTAAAACTTGTCTAAATTAAAAAAAAAAAAAAAAACTTTGGATTTTAAAACTGCATAATTTTTTTAGATTGATTATAAAACATCTGGTCCTACAAATCCATCAGTTGGAGATGCAGTTCGTAGGCTAATTAAGGATACATTAGCTCTTTGAGGTTTGTATTGAAATCTTAATTTTCCCTGATATTTGTAATTTTCTTTTTTAAATTATTTTTAAATATTTTATTTTTATGGTATACTATGCTTTAATTATGTAAATATTATCTTAAATGTGCTTATAATATGAGTTAAGTTACATGTGCAACTTTTGATAATCCTAGTTATATTACACGAACTATCAAGTATGAAATATTAAAATGATCATTTTTTGACGTTTTAGATATATTATTTTTATTCAAATATTCTTATTAATTATAAAATGAAAATCTTAAATAAATGATAAAATGTTTAAAAAATTGTATTCCTTTGAAAATTCAAAATGTTCAAAACAGTATATGTGTTAATTTATTCAGTTTGTGTATTTTGTTGATTTTGTGATATCTTGCTGGTGAAATATGGATAAATTTCATTTTTTTGTTTCAGAAACTACTAATTTTATTATAATCCCTGAAATTGAATCAAATATCAACCTAGAAGGATTTCAGCACACCCATATTTGTGTGGATTTCATTTTAGCAGATCCAGTTGTCATACAGTAATCTATAATTTTTAATTGAAATAAATTGTATCTGTCATTGGTCTTGAAATGTTTATTCAAAAACTTTTTAGTGAAAATGTATGTAATTTCGTCGAAAGAAAAAGTTTGTTATAGATCCACATAGACTTCCAAACTCCTCATCACATTTGGTATAATTCTTTCTCTTAGTAATTCATATTTGAGATGTTAAACAATCAACCTGTGATTTTATAGGTTTATTATTATATCTTTTTTATTCAAATAAGAAATTAATTAATTTTTAAATTATATATATTATTTGACATTAGAGTCACTATGAAAAGAATTCAAGGCAAAAATTTGGTCTTAAGATTTTTCTTTAAAATAGTTTGAACAAAGTGAACTGTCTTTTTTAAAAGATAAGAAAGAAAATTTATATATATATATATATATATATATATATAAATTAAACTATAGATATATAACCAGAAGTGTGTGTGTGTGTATATATATATATATATAAACATTATAGCTCACATTAAAAAAAATTGTGAACTTTTTTAATGATTAAGATTTTTCTTTTTTGTTCATTTGTAAATTAACTCTTTATTGGCCAAAGGTATATAAATGCAAATTTTCAAAGTTACAGGCAATATTTAGCACTGCTGGTTGTACAACTTTAGTTTATTTTAAGAATTTATAAGGTATGAGTAGCTTTTCTAATTAATTATTAAAATTTCATAA
Organism: Nephila pilipes; assembly: GCA_019974015.1. Lineage (NCBI taxonomy): Eukaryota > Metazoa > Arthropoda > Arachnida > Araneae > Nephilidae > Nephila > Nephila pilipes. The sequence goes on along the minus strand of BMAW01033480.1, from coordinate 1,250,411 downwards.
ATTAAAATTGTAGTCAATTAATAAAAATAGTTAATTTATAATTGCTTAATTAGCTTTAGCTTTTGTATTTTAAATGTACTTAATAAAAATATTGTGATGGTGCTTTGTAATTTTTTGTTACTCCTCCCTAAAAATAAGCCATTAAAATAATTAATTTGTTTTTGTTATAATGATGTACAAATATGAAATTTTTAGTGGCTATATTTATGCATATTTTAAAAGCCATTTGATTATTGGTACAGAAGGAGTCTCAAATGCTCATAATAAGAACATAGTTTCCATTCATAAATTATGTAATGAATTAATAATTATGTAATCAATGTTCTTAATGTTTATCACTTTTAATGTTGTTTGATAAATTTGGATGTAGTATTATATAAACCAGTTTTAGGAGTTAACATTGATCCAATATTTTCTTTTTAAGCTTCGAGTAATATATTATATTCTTAACATAAATGAGAAATATTATTATTATTGGTTTAAAAGTCTGTCATTACTGAAAATAATAATTTGGCTATTTTAAAATGAGATTTTTTTTTGAAGAGATCTTTTCAATTCTTATATTCAATATTAAAGGTTTTGTATGATAACCGTACATGTATATTATTGGAGAGAATAGTTTTATATGAAAAATAATTTTTTGTCTGACAATCCATTTGTAAAGGAAATACATAAAAATTGTAAAGTTCTTGTGCGTGTTTTGTTCTCTGTGTTGAAAAAAGTGTGGAGGAAAATACTTTCTGTGTTTGGCTATTGCTTATTTAAGTACTTGTAAATATATATTATGTGATGTCTCCCCTTTTGGGGAGATATGGCTCAAGTCAGCTTTGTTTGTATAAAAGTGTCTAAAATGTTTTATCATTTTTGTTTGGAGAATTGTTAAATAAACTGTAATTATTTATAACAGTTTTGTTTTATTTAAAACACTTTCAAGCTTTTTTATATGAATTTATTTTTAAAAATTATAAAAATCTTGATAAAGAATCTATAATCTGTTACAGAAGAAAAAATTAAATTTGTTACTTTAAACTTAGCAAATTAGGTGTATATAAATATTTAGTTAAAAAACCCAAATAGTGTAAAATCAGGCACATTGTTAAAAATTTTTGCTCATATAATTAATTTTTAATACTCACATAAAAATATTTCACTCATATATATGTATATATTGGTTTGTTTTTGAAGATTTCATTATATTCTCATTTACAGTCCATTGTGTAAGTGGAAATGAATTAAATATAAAAATCATAGAATTTGGAATTGAGATCACTCTCATTTTCATTCAGTATCTCATTCAACTCTATTTAGAATTTTTCAGCAGCACTTTTAAATAAAAAAAGTTGCATAAAATTAGGTTATTATCTTCGTTATAATTAATGATTAAAAATTTTGTTTTAAGAAACCAAACAGGATTGATGAAAGTAATTCTCAAACCTCTACTCTCATAAAAATAAGACCAAGCATATATGGCTGAGGCATCTTAGTGAACTTTTACTTTCCCATGGGGTTTAGTGTCTTTGGTAAACATGGGTGATACACTTAGGAAAACCCTAGCAATCCTCTGTTTTCGACTCTCTTTCTCATCAAGCAAGTTAAATCTTTTGAATTTTTTCTTGCATCAAGATCTTGTTCGGCGCAGCACAGCCACTTCTAGTTCTTGTGCCTTTTAAAACACTATCACTCACTCATATGCGGCACGTTTTTTTAACTGACAATTATCCTGGTAATACGAAGGTAAATGCAATTTACCATATGGCTTCCTGTGAGGCATTTTTGTAACTGTTAAATTTATGAATGAAATATTTTTCATTCTCAAGGTTTATTAATCTTGAAATATTTTTTTGTTTATTCAAGATACAACGTTGATGGAAATTTGGGGACTTGGTAACTCTTTGTAACAGAGTTGTTGCATCCAAGATCAATCGAGGTTTCAAATCTTCATGTTGGTGTGTAGTGGCCGCTGTAGCCTCGTGGGCTCGAGGCCGGTGGTTTTCGCCGAGTCATGTATGTGAGCCCTGATGCCGCTGAAGACTCGTCGCGTAGAGGTGTTGATACACGTTAAATCTGTCGATGTCTCCAATCCTCGCGTTGGTGTGGTTTGGAGGAGGTGTTGCCCTTATCACTTGACTGAGGTTCAAAATTACGACGTCCGTCGCAAATAGCCCTCGTATCGTTTCTAAGTGTGACGTCAGTAAACATTCAATCATTGATGGTTTTTAAAAGTTTTATTGTGAGAATCGTAAATTTTTATTTCATTTTTCATACTAAAACTATTGCCACACACTTTCTAGGATGACTGATTTGAAATTTCTTGATTGGTTTGCTTTAAAAATCGGATTACCTCTCTTTTAAAAGCATGATTTAGTTTTAGATTTACTGAAAAGTATCAAAAAGGGTTTGGATACCTCAGAGTTTAATGTAAATTACATAAAAAAAAAAAAAAAAAAAGGCTTGAATTCAATAGATATTATTCTATGAATGTAAAATTTCTTCATCATGAATATTTTAAGATATTCTGAACTAGGTAAGTGTCACATTCATTTTCAGTTACTGATCAATTTTTAACTAGTAAAAATTGTTCGAGCCGCACTATACGTGGTTAAATTATAGATTTTCTTAGTTCTCAGTGACAAGGGGCATTTCTTTGTACGTGAATTGGACTCCGACAGTTTCGGCCCATAATGGCAGCTTCTCCGCAAATTCAGATGGCCACACTACCGGCAGTTCTTCAGCAGATCTATTCAGTCAATGCCGACCACGGTATTTTTCCATTTCGCCTGCTCAAATCTCGTCAAGCAGACTTTATTGGCGACAACATTTTGTATATACAAATTCCATTTGGAGTCGGTTGTATCATTTTTTGGCGAATTTATCGCTTGCGCTGGCGAAATGGAAAAGTACCCGATTCACTTCAAATTGATTTCACGATTGATTCCCACCGGCTTCGTATCTCTCTGTATTTATATCCTCTCCATTCAAGTGTGACATCGCATTGAAAAGTCTAGAAAAGTCCGCAACTCTTCTCCTTGACGAAATTTCGACTAGATTCCAGCATTTTCTAGAAACATTGTTTTGTCTCCATAATGATCGCCAAGGTAAGGGAATCGCTGCTTAATCTTTCTTTGGTTGACTGATGAAATCTGTGATGTTTTTTTTCTCTTTGAAGAGAAACACTGCGGGGAAGCGTCATCTCAATTTCTTAACCCGTTCAAGAACGGCAAAAGGAGAAAGAACCGCTTCCCCAGGCCTGTGCGCTCTGAAAGTGTAAGCACGCACAGGACGGGGCGATTTTTCTCATTAACCTAATTTCATGTAAAATCATCCTTGCCATTAAATACGCTGAAAATTACAGATTATTATCATTGATAACGTCTAAATATACGGTTGTAAAGTTTTTGCGATAGTTAAAAAAAAAAAATAATAATTGCGAATTTTAAAGAAAATATATTCATTTTGATAATAAAAAAGTTTATAGCTACGAAAATAACAACAATATAAATGACATATTTTTTTTGTTTATTTACGAGTATTTAAAATATAGGTGAATAAAAATAAATAAATAAAATAACTGAAATAAATATTACTTAACTGAATAATACATAAGACTTTAGAAGCTTATGATACATTTCGAAACACTGTTCTACATTACGCTGCAAATTTTGCATTTATAATATGTCAACTTGCGTTTTCTTACTTTTAGGGAACCTTTTTTGCATACAACACACTGTCTCCTTGACTTTTCAACTCAGATATTTCAATCTTTTCGCCAAGATAGAAAAGATAATACTGATCCAAAAACATACAAAATATCTTGCGAACGATAAGTCTACTCTCAACCCTAGCCTATAAACATTTCATTATTTCCCCCACCCACCCACTCCGTCAAAATATCAAGAAAAACCCAACGCGCAGTAAATCACAGCCCTTTAAATGTGCAATCCGACCAAAAGAAGCGAACAAATACAGTTGTTTAAATTTTCAAACTCCCCTGATCCAAAAAAAAAATCTGTAACAAAAGCGAGACTTGAACAACACTCTATGAAACGATGATTGAAAAAAAAAAAAAACCCGCAAAAAATCTAATGGCCGTTAAAAATTTAAATGAAACGTTCCAATTTGAAATCTCACCAGTGTGAGATCTATCTTTTATGAAACATTTCAAAGTTTTTAAATCGTCAAATAAAACTACTTTCAAAAAACTGTGCACGAGAATTTTGCTATCGCTTCATTTCGATTATAATTCCTTGTGGTATTTTAATAAATCCTATTTTAATAATTTATTGACGTTATTATCTGACAATTGGAATTTTGAAATTCTGTTTAGCTTTATTTACTATTTCTCTTATATATATGCGTACACACACACACACACACACA
>BMAW01033480.1:1212485-1245634 GCA_019974015.1 Nephila pilipes | reverse complement strand
CACACACACACACACACACACACACACACAGTTTTTGGAATTTATTTTTATTCGTATGGCCAAAAGATATCCTTAATTTTGAGATTTGGGACACTTATCATTTATGTGACTGCTTATCGTAAATCTAGGCGACAATTAGAAAATTTACTGAATATATTGCTGGTCATTGTAATCACTAATCGCTGGTTTAATGCTCAAAGCTAATGGGGACTCAAAGTTTTTCTGTTGATATAGCATGGATTTTGAAATACTATTGTTGCGCGTATTGCCAATGGTTAGCGAGCCTCATATCGGGCAGAAATAAGCTGGCGAAGAGGATTCAACGAACAATAAACAATCACTAATATTTCATTATAATTACGTGACTTTCTTCTATTTTATGGTTTTTTTTTTCACATACTTATTACTATTCCAGATGATAAATTGGGAAAAGTGTTGCTCTCAGTGTTAGATAAGTGATTGTTGTGATTGTTTATTAACGTTGCACCAGAAGCCACGCGAGGCCCATTTGCAGAATGTTTAAAGGGACTCACCCAAAGGAGCAAACCGATTCCCCTGGAGACCCTTGCACTCAGCCTTTATTGGCAAAAACAGATTTTTTACAACAATAAAGAGTAAGATATAACAGTGCATATTAGAACAAAGAACATACGATATTACATAATTTTGAAATTCGAAAGAAAATAAAAGCTAACAATGAGTTTGCAGAGATTGCTCATGGACCTCGCAATTTTGAAACTCGGTCAAATATTAGGACGACACTTGAGCTGGCACCTCTTTTCTCAAACTTCTACATCACGCCATTAGGAGGATTTTGTACCTCAACAGAGTTTGCGATCATGACCACTAGGCTGGCACTCAGTGTCAAATAAGTTAAAGACAGTGAATGAACAAAGATGTCTAGAATTAGTGTATCGGAAGGTCGTCGTGTTTTACAAAGACAACGTGTATGCTTTCTAATACTCTACAAAAATTGTTGGAGTTTGTTAAGTTACTCTATCTTCCACTGGTAGGCGTGAGGAGGGGGTGGGAAAAGGGATCATAACTCCCCGGTGGCCTGTACGTGGAGGACGGCAAGGAGCAGCTGAGCTGGCTAATCGGGTCTTCAGTATCAGGCCTTGGCCATTAGATCAGAAAACTGTACTGCCATCAGGATTACATAGGTAATACGCTGAATTTCAAGGCAATTGGACAAGAGGAAGTGTTTTAAAATAGAGTTGAAAGATTTGACATAAGTAACTACGTTTACATTCATTATAAAATAAAAACTTGTCAAATATTTTATTCAAAATAAGAAAAAAAAAAAATTCTCTTTTTGAATTTCGAAACAGATGCAGCTGGATGCAATCCGTTGTTGCCACGCAACTGATGTCTGTTCGTTTTGAATTTTGAATTTTTCTCTTATTATCCTTGAACTACACATATCCGTGATGGTGAGCAGGTGACATTTGATTTCTTCAACAGTTTTTTTTTTTTTTTTTTTTTTTTTTAGAAGAGCGGTGCAGCGTTGATGTTATTTTTTTTTTTATACTTTGGTAAAGTTTCACGGGTACCTAAATGTGTTGGTTATTGCAAAGTCAAATTTATTTGTTTTGTACGATTTGTCGAATATGTAGGCGTGATAAAGTAAACGTTTGTTTTGTTTATTTTTAAATTTTCAATAACAAGCTGCTTTGCGTTTTTACCCACGTAGTATGTTATTCATTCATATTAACATATTAAACTTTAAGTAATTTAATTTTACGTATGCGCAATACATTCGTGATATTATTATTATTATTTCTATTAGAAAGCGGCAAACTTAGGGTTCACTTTGGAGGACAGAAATCTCCTCTAGGCCATTATTTCCCACAATATTTCTCTGATTTCAAACCATAGTAATTTTACTTATCTAGGTCATTATAAAATTCTCTTAATAGCAAAAACATACAACTTTTTGACTGACTTAAAAATTCCTGTAGAAAAATGCTTCGTCGGAAAACCCGAGAATTTTTGGAAGGATGAAATTTTCAAGTCTGATGAAGAATGGAGAAATGTTTCAAAGTACAAAATGGACAGAAATTTAAGAGGAGATAACAGCCCTTGTGTTTCTCTACATCCCATAGAATTAACCAATCGAATGAACTTTCTTTACAAATCGTTCTGAAGTTTCCGTACAAACCTAATGCATCTGAAAAATAAGGAAAATACTTGAAATGTAGCCAGATTTGATATTAAAAATTGTTCCGAGTGCGAAAATGTGTCTGTATGCTACTTTTTTCTAGCAATCATTATATCATTTCCGAATCAAAGTTTTTGTCTTGTGGATATGTCCAGAAAAAAGTAATGTTGGTTATTCCAAGGTTATTTTACTGGAAGTATCCGTATGGAAGAATCAAATGTCGAGGCTTCTGTTCTCGATCGTTATACACAAAAAAAGTTCAATTAATTGGACACAGCTCCTTTTCCCCTAGAGAGTACATGTAAATCTTCCCATTTGACAAGCTATACTTCTTTTACACGACCTAAATTTATCACTTTTTTTCTAAATAGATCATTTTTTTTCGGGGCTCACGATTATTTTTATTTTAAGTATCGTTCGTTTTCGGCGAAGTAATTAAAAATAGTTATTACCTTTCTTATACAAAACCGTCGGGGGAATCCTAGTTATCTTGATCATCTATCGTGGCATTTTTCATTACTAAATGATTAAAGGGGAGATCTCTGGGTTTATTTTAAGGTATTGGCACCTTCGTATCTGTGTTCCCTTTATGGAAAGTTTTTTCTCCTGGGTACGCGAGTACCGCATTTAGAAAATCACTAACCTAATATTATCCATTACACAGGAATGGCACTTCTGGATCCAAAGGCTCCTTTACACGTGGAAACTAATTTTTTTGATAGCAAAAATAATAACCATTCTTTTACCTTTGTTTTACCTTATTTTATTATTATTAGCTGTCATTTATTTTTCAGCTTCAATAAACCGGAAAGGGAACATGTAAGGAATACATTTTTCAAAGAAAGTAAACGTGAGACTTGTTACTTTTTTTCAAACAAACTCTCGCAACATTTTCCCTAACACATCGAATAAAGTCTCGTCAACTTCATTATATGTTTTTGCAGGTTACGGTTCTATATACTAGCACATAACATCAACAATTTAGAAATTCAGAGAGCTGCTGGTTTCTCTCCCTGTGGCCGTGGTAGCCTAGTGGTCATAGCCGCGGATTCACGGCTGCCGTTGTTTTCTTCGAGATCGTGGGTCCGAGACCTGATGCCACCAGAGACTCGATGAGTAGAGAGTTGATGCAAGCTAAATCTGTCGAGGTCCCATTTCTTTCCACTGACATAATGTGGGAGTTTGGAGAGGCGGGTGCCAGCTCAGGTATCGTCTTCGTAACTTAACCGAGGTTCATAATTACGTGGTCCGTCGCCAATAACCTTCATGTCGCTTCTCAGTACAATATCAATAAACAATCACTCTCATTCTCATGTTTAACTCGTCGCAATACTAAGTAAAATCAGAAAATTAAAGAAAATTAAGTGAAATATGACCAAATTCACAATTCTATCCAGAGAGAGAGAGAGAGAGTTCTGTGTTATAATACTAATATTTCCTTTTAATCAGGTTTAGTATAATTTTTCCATATTTAAATTAATTTCTCTGATTCGGCCATTTTCAACTCTCCCTCCAAAATACCTATCAAAAGCTATATATATATATATATATATATATATATATATATATATAGAGAAAGAGAGAGAGGTATTCTCTATACATGGGTATGATTTTGAAGACCATTTTAACTCAATAGATATTCAAGATTTAATTAAAGTTCTTGCAATTTTATACGATAAATATCATTTTAATCAAACAATAAAACGTGAAAAATTCAATACTCTTATTAAACTTGTATTGCAAAAGAATTTTATAGTTTTCGGTCAAAATCTCTATAAGCAAATTCAGGGTCTCCCGCAAGGAGGTCCACCTAGTAATTGTCAGGCCAATTTTTATTTACATTTTTATGAATTACAACAGATTGATAACGATTCTTACTTTTTTTTTATCGTTACATAGATGATTTAATTATTTTAGGTAAAATTGAGGAATTTAAACCAAATGTTTCGTTTTACCCTAATTATCTCAAATTATTAAAAACTAATCTTAATTCTAATACAGTAGAATTTCTAGATCTTGATTTGCAAATTGTTGACAATAGACTAATTAGTAATATTTATGATAAAAGAGAAAGATTGAATTCCATGTAATCAAAATTCCTTTTTGGAACAGTAATCTGCACAGATCTATTTATAGGAATATTTTATTAAACCTTTTATTACGTAATAATAAATTAACCTCACATAAAATAGACAAGTTTAATAACATTAAAAAATTCTTCAACAACTGTTTAGATCATGATTATCCAATAAATTTCTTAAATACTTATATACAAGTATATTAAACGTCTTTGCGAATCGTGATCCATTTTCAAATCCACCACACAACAATAGGTCCACAAAGTCGGCTTGTTAGTGGTCTAGCCGTGAAGAATCTATTTATTTACATTTACACAGCTTACATTTTTACTCACTCTCTGGACCGTTATACTCCTTTACCATACAACTTATTACCAACCAATAGTTTGCATCCTTTTACACTTTATTACCAATCAAACAGTAATTTAAATCTTTTTTCAATTTATATGGTGATGACGTGTTATATTTTTTCATTTTGAGTATGTGATATCCATCTTGAAGCTTAAAGAAAATTCCGTCTTACTACTCACATATTTGAATCTTCATTTCTTTGAATTTTTGTAAGTAATTTTTATACTTTGATTTGTTGATAATTTTTAGAATTATAGATTTTATTTTTGTAGGTTTTATCGCTGAACTTTTTTGCATCTTTTAATCATTGAACTCTTTTGTAATTTGGATTTCCCAATTCAGCCTACCAAGTCGCAAAGGAGGAAGGTTGGTACCATTAAACTAGTTTAACCCCGCTTAATCGGTCCTCAGCCCGATATTGCTTTTTGACTTGCTGGGTTCCATATTTTCATTTATTTTTTCTTTCATTTTTACATTTCTTTCTGGATTTTTGTCTTTTAAAATATTTTAAATTATTCTTTCATAAATTTTCAGAGTATATATATATATATATATATATATATATATATATATATATATATATATATATATTGGGTTGGCAACTAAGTAATTATGATTTTTAGAAAATCAAACCTTCTGTCTATGGAACAAACTTATTCGAAATGTACTATCCTTTTGATCAATGACCTTTTGCCATCTTCAGGTCAGCATTATAACTCCTCACTGTCTATAAAACTTGGTTTTATTAATAAAAACTGAAATATGATAGATTTGACATCATTATTGAAATTTTACCATTCAAGAGTCTTGAAAGCCATCGAAACAAAAGTAATCGTAGATGATGAAGATCAGGACTTAGTGGATGGCAAACATTCACAATCAAGTCTAAACACTTTTGCGAGCGAAGACCAAACAAGTGGTGTGGCCTTATGCATGGATGGAATGTAGCAACACCTTTCGATTTGTCAATTCGAGCCACTTTTTCAACTACTTGTTTAATTTACGCTGTTCAACTAGACACTATGAACTGATCCCTTCGGTTGGGGTGGGTAAGAGTTCAAAGTTGACAATTCACTTTTACCCAATACTGATAACAAAACCTTCTTTAGATAGGCCTCAGCTTTTGGATGTTGTTTGAGTGGAGTTCACCTGGCCTAAGCTCCACGATCTTTCCGCTTGATATTGCTGAAATGCATTTTCATCGCCACTATCAGTCGGTTTTAAATGGATCATTCATTACGTTTCTTAGAAATCGCAGCTATTAATCGTGTCAAATAAATGCGTTTCTTTCAGTTCTGACCCATACATATCGAGTTTTGAAAAGGCCAAGTTGTTTTAAGCTACTTTCAATGCATGTATGCTACCTAAAGCTTCTCTGCCATCTCTTATGTGCTTAAATTGTGACAGATCCAATCGTATTGTTTGATTTGGGCGTCAACTCTCAACTGAGACCAAGAGAGTTTTCTCTGAGGAAAATCACTGAACGAAATTTGGTAAACCTAATTTTGACACTGCCGTCTTAAGGCTTTGTCACCATAAGCACTATATACTTTATAGATATGCGTTTTCCTTTTGGGAAATAAAATTGCAAAAATAATGAGATTAAAATGTTCCTTGATTTTCCATCCTTCAACGAAGGCGGAAACTCGCAACTGGATTCAAAAACTTTTTACTGATTGACAGCTGAATTGCCAACTATCAGTCACTGAAGATGTGTTTCACATTTGTACATTCTGCAAACTAAAATTAACTGTAAGCTCAGAGTGAACTGCAATTACTTAGTTGCAACCCAATATAGTAGATTAGGGATATAGTGATGTATATAGCATGGTATAGAGTATATATATATATTGTCAATGAGTAGGATAAATATAAATTTTGGAAAGTCGTACACAAAGCATACATTGAGGGGAAAAACTTGAGAATTCATGTAAAGCTATGCAATTCTTTTATTTATTTTTAACACTTATTCAGAGTTGATTATTTCTCACATAAAATTCATTCGTGTACTCTTAAGGGTATGTGAACTACTTTCTAGGCTGTTTACTGTTTGAGAACCAATTTTTAGATTGCTTCGATAAATGGCTAAAATCACTGAAGTGTCAATATTTCTACCCTTCTTTTTAGTGAAGGTAACCGTATTCCATGCGGTTCAGCTTGATTATAGCAATTCATTTATCCAGTCATGGTCTAGTTAGTTGGGCTACTGTAGCGATCATAATGAATTTGATTAAAATTTTGTGTGCTTGAATTGAACTCAAATAAATAAAAATATATATTTACATTCAGAAGAATAAAAATAATTTAATTCAGAACTGTAGTGTTTATGAAATTCTCTCTCTCTCTCTTTCTCTGTCACACACACACACATAGAGACACACACTCACTTTTAGAATGTGTAATAGAAGTAAAAGCCAAATCCGATCAAGTTGCGTTAAACATTTGCTTAAACTGTAATCTAGGCGGAAAACAGGAAGAAAAAGGTAAGAACTGGGTCAAAAATACAGATCACTATCGTATCCTGGAAGCACGTTACAAATGTTTAAGAAAAACAGTGTATCCCATGGGAAAGAAAAAGATCACTACGATACATCGAAGTCGCGATTCCCGTACTTGCCTAAAGCAGGTAAGCTCTTGATGGGATAGAATCTGTTGGAGACTGTGGTGTAACCAGAAATTAATTTTGGGTGGTGTATATCGTCATCGGCATGAGAGAAGCAATTGTTTAGTTTAGAATTACCACTTGGTAAGAACTAATCAATATGCTTCATCAATGCTATTTCTGCTATTTTAAAGCGTTCGAGGATTGATGTAATTTCTTTCAAGTTACTCAACAATAAAGATCATTTAAGGAAATAAAAAAAAAAAAAATACCATGAGAACAAAAATCCCTAATAACAAGAATCGGTGAAATCCAACGAGATTGAAAAACATTGGATGAATGCAAAAACGGTCGCAATTTTGAAAAATGATTAAAAAGGCGTAAGTATAATGAAAATGAAAAAATTCTATACATATTGGTTTTTACAAAGTTATATTAAGACTTCTTCATTTATACTGATACATTTTTAAAACCTTTTTATATATTTCACTTGGTGTGTGTGTGTGTCATCAAATTTTCGATAATTAATTTAACCAACTTCCCATCAAGTTAGAGCTCTGAAACTTTGGGAATCGTTCTTACTGGCCTAACATTGAAATATTTAGACATTTTCGACAAGTTTTAACTAATATTTCAATATTTTTTTTAATAAACTTTGCCACTATATAAAAACGTTGGTTTATTACAAATGTATAACAAAGAGAGTTCATTTAAACGTTTTTCAAGGATGTTGTTTCTTTTATATATATTTAATAAATAGTTTTTTAAATATTTCACAGTTCAAAACAATCTTTTAGCGGTACATGTTGCAACAGGAAAAGGCGACTAAAATTTTTAAGGTTTATGGATATTTCGGGAAAACATCCGTACAACAGATCGCAGCGTAGATATTTTCCTGTTGGAAGCTTTACTTCTCCAAAAGTTAACCTAGTCTAGTTATTGTGCTATCAATTCCTTTTTCAATAGCCAACATTCTGCAGTCAAAATACCATTATTACACTTTGATAAATCTGAAGAACACGTTTCTTTGCGTATTTTGAATTTATTTTCGTTTGCAGGAATGAGTTTATTCTCCGGTTGTTTAAATTTTTTAATTAACTAATAACTGATTTGTGTTTTGTAAAGAGAAAGAGATAATGCACTGAGATGGTCATTTCAAAAATCCAATTTAAGGCTCTCTTAAATCACTGTCTGGAAGAAAAGAATGCCAGAAAATGGTTGAGGGAGGGGGTTGACCCCTCCAAAGTGATGCACCCTCCTCTCTTTGTTTTTATAAGCTGTCCCAGAGGAATATATCGGAGACAGCAAAGATTTTTCTGAGGAATTGGTTTTTGGATGGAATCATTTTTTCTTTCAATAGTGAAACAATTTACGCATGAGAAGAAAAAAAAGCAAACTTTTTTTTTGAAAGTTTAGAACATCTGTACTCGAATAATAAAATAAATATCCTTAAATGTTTCAATTCCTAGAAAGACTCTTGGGGAGGGGGGGGAGATATGCCTCTTTGCACCCCCTTCCCCCTGGGTTCGCCTCTGTTTGGAGAAATTCTAACTTTGTATTTGAAGTCGACAACTTGAGTTATGTCAAGATTCTGCACAAATTTCTTCTGCGACACACTCCTGGATGGTGGGAGTAATAATCTGCTTTTATCACATTAACTATTTTAGTGATTAAAATTTATGGAGCCTCACTTCATCTGTATGACACGTGCAGCTCATGAGTTCGCAGAAGAACCAAACTAACACAAGACACGATAGCATGCCAAATAGTTTTTTTTTTTTATTTAACTTAATAAATTGATAAGATTCCTAGCCCTAAAGCTATAACAAGACACGGCTAAGGGTTAATAGAGTTTTGAAACAACTTAAACAAAGGGATTAGATTATGCAAACTGCAACCAAATAAAAATGAGAACCTAGAAATTATCCCAAGTCTACTGTCATCAAGGTAAATGTCGCGTAGCGTTGTGGATACACATTAAATCTGTAGGAGCTCAAAATCCTTATGTTGGCGTGGGAACTTATGGAGTGATCTGCTAACTCAGGTGTCGTCCTCGCCATAAGACCATGGCTAGGTGCGTCGCCAATAGTTCCATGACAGCCAAGTGATCACATTAGCGAGCTCGCTGCCAATGTTATGTCTGTCTTGCTATTGGTTCGAGTTCTGATGCCATTTTAGTTCGGCCTTGTAGCACGGCTTATGCATGTTAAATCTGTCGAGGCTCTAAGTTCTACCATTGGCATGGTGTGGAACTTTGGATAAATAGATAGCGGCTTAAGTATCGTCTCGTCATTTGAAAGAGGTTCAAAATTAGGAGCTCCATTGCCAAGAACCCTGGTATTGCTTCAAGTGCGACGCTAATAAAAAAAAAATCAATCAATCAACCTGTTGCTTCGAAATCATTATCAGTTCCCGTCACATCAAATTGGTGCAGGATGTCACAATTTCTGCGCGTCGTTCAACCCAGTCTAACGCTGCCCACTTCCCAACTCGTCCTCCCAGATGAATTCCTCTTTTCTCTGGCCATACGGAGCCATATGGCCCTTTGCATCTTTCTCTCTTTCTCTTCCCATCTAGTCCTCTAGCCAGCGCCATTTTTTGTGTTGTCAATTTGATGGCAATCTAAATGGATCTCCCATCCATGTCCCACGTCGTCTTTTAATTTGGACGGAGATAGGTTTCGTAGTTTGATGTTCAGTTCAAAATTTTACTTCAATATTAAAGTGTCTTTCTGAAGCACGCAGTTTGAAAGGCATTTAATTTCTGTTTTTGTGATTTAGAGAGTTTTTCCAAGCTTCAAACTTCCATAAGGAAAGACTGCCAATACTGTTACATTGAATATGCGTAATTTGAGCTTAGTGCTTGTATTTGTGGTTTCTGGATTTTATACATTGTTCTGAATGAATGTTAGGCTTTTCTAAATTTAGTTCTTAGCCACCCAAGGGGCTATTGTCTTAAGTGGACCACTTTCGGCGTACCAAATCACTTTTCAATTTTTTATCGTTTGCTTCAATTTTAATTACATTTAACTTAAACATATTCAATTTAATAATTTATCGTTTGTTTTAGTTTTAATTACATGTAATTTAATTATATTCAATTTCATAATCCATCGTTTCCTTTCATTTTAACATCGAGAAAGTTTACTATTGTCCATTTCTCGATATTTTATCGTTTGCTTTCTTATATATTTAATTATAATAATAATTATAAAAAAAAAAGCGCATCTTGGGGGGGGGGGGGTAAAACTTTATTTTATAAAACTTTGCACAGAACTTTTTTTTACATATATTTATCCCCTGAACTATATCTCCTTTTTTTTTTCTTTTCTTTTTTCTTTTTTTTAAAAATCTATTTTACTCCAAGATATGAAAAACAATCTGTCTCTTCAACTTTGTTTTGACTTATTAGAAGTGAATCGTTACTTTTTATAGTCATTACTTTTGTTTTGTTTTCAAATCCTTTTGTTTGGCAATATCTTCAAGTCTCTCTGTTTTTTCACCTTCATGTTAGCAAAACTGTCGCTTCTGAATGCAGAGTTAGTAAGTCAATCAGTCGATAAATTCAAAGCTAAATCATTTAAGGAGCTACAGTGGCAGGTGTGGCCTTTTCAGGAAGCTGTGCAACTGAAGAAATTAATCTCCTCTCGACTGTTTCCTAGAATGCCCCGTTAAGTACTAAGAAAATTCAGCTCTTTTCAGTTCGTTTCAAAACTGAATCAACAATTTCGGCAATGTATGTAGGCTTATTAAACAAAATTTAACTTGTAGAAAATATGAATAAAATTGCACTTTTAATTATAAAGGAAGCAACTAAAAATAAGTGCGAACCTAACAAACTTTTCAGTTTGTGTTTTTAAAAGATCTTGTCATAAAGCAGGAAAAAAATAGGTTTCGTGAAACTAAAATAGTCTTTTACATTTCACAAATACAACTTCAAAATTCAAACAGAAGGAATAAGAGATTACTAAGAATTAAAAGTTTTTGGTTAGAAGTTCCTTCTATATTTTTTTGAGTTTACCTGTTAGTTCGGTGTGGTCACGATCTATTTCATTCTCTCTCCCTTTCTGTGTGAAACATTTTCAAACTTTTTTTTTTTTTTTTTGGTGAATCAAAATAATCATGGAGGATGCAAAAAAATTGTTTGGACAAACTTACTTATCCAAATCATCAACAATCCTTAGAAAAAATAAAAATATGAACCAGTTTACATAACCACCTCTGGATATTTTTAACACTCCTAGAAATAATATACTTCAGGAAATTCAGTTATCCGTTCATATTTAAAAAAAAAAAAGAGAAAATGAAGGAAAAATATACTTCTAAATTTTTTTTTTTCATCCCAAAGTTTCAATTTCTTCATTTCATAACAACCCTGTCATCTGAGCTCAATGTATTTTTACCGACAAATGGTGAAAAATATAAAAATACATAATCACATAATTAAATGCTCTTTTGTTAAATACACTCATAATTCGTCAAACATTTCGACTTATCTATCTCCTAGTTGACAGATTCAGGACAACCTTTTCACCTTCATTACAGTAGTGAATGAAGGCCATCCAATAACACGTGTTGGTAGATATAATAATATAAGGGTGTGGCTAATTTCCTTTTGAATTGACATTGGTCAAAATAAATGTGATTTGCATCCAAAATGAGCTCTTTGATCGAAATGTGACCAATAAAATTGATTGAACGTTGAAAAGAAGGCAGTTCTCTTAAAAATAGAGACAGATTTATAGAAACAAGAAAATAAACATTTCTATTGGATCTGTTTTGATTGTAAAGAAAAAAAAAAATACTACCCAAAGACAATTCAAATTATATGACTTTGAAATAATTTATCATTGATAGAAAAGGCACTGACTTCTGTTGCATACTTTATTTGTTATATTTCTTAATATTTGACATATATTTCTTTTATTTATATTTTTAAAATATTCGAAACCACAATATGCTTCTAAAATTGTTTGGTAGTAAATTTATCCTAAATGGTTTTTTGATTTTTAAGAAAATAGCCAAGGTGTAAGCGTGTTAAATTTTATTATGTTTAAGACAAAGGTGATTTTACGAGACTGAACAAAGATTGAACGATAATAATGTTATAGCTTCACGTTAAATATATAAAATAAAACAAATTTTTTTAAAGTCAATTCCTACTTAGGTTAATAAAGAAAGAAAATTATTTTAGTTACTTTTTATTAAATAATTACAATTAATATATATACATATGACAGAATCACAATATTAAATGCAAAAGAAATTTTTTTTTCAGCGATCTACACGCTTCGTCATTGACGGTATTTATTTCTAAATTTATATCCTGCTAAATATCTTATATAAGAGAAATTGTTTTCTCCCATATAAAACTAAAATTATTTGAAAATCAAATAAAAATTTTTTTTATGCTTTTACGAAATTCGATCCGAAGACATGAAGATTCTACGCTGACGCTCTACCAGCTTTGCAACTGCAAGACAAATGACATAGTAGAAGGCTTGTTCTGTAATTCATCCGGTAAATTAAATGGTTGGAATGCAGTTATCCCAACCACCCTTGGTGACAGGAATTATTTGGCGGTATTATGCCATGCGGCTACCATGGTCCGCTTCGCGGACTTAACGTTCAGCCAAAAAAAAAAAAAAAAAAAAAAAAAAAAAAAAACCGTTCAGTTTGACAATTTTTGAAATCGCGCTAAGTGGTTGGCATTTTCACCAATTAAATTTAATTAATGCATTAATATTTGAAAAAAACTGTATTAACATCAAGTTTAATCCCCTACAAGTTTAAAAAATGTGTTTGAACTTGAGTGGATGAATTAAAAGTATTTTATTAACGATTGAAATTTGAACAAGATATATAAATAAATATATATAAGGAGAGTGTGAACTAATAGTAGGAATTTAATAAAAATTGAAACGTGAACAAGAGTTACACATCTAACAAACAATGTCAATCCAAAGAAATGTCAATTACAATAAATAAACCTACGAAGAGTAAATTGACTAAATGCTTATTTTTGAAAAGAATATATCTGTAAGAAAGTTTAGTTTTTATTAACGTCGCACTAGAAGCAACACGAGGGCTATTGGCGACGGACCTCGTAATTTTGAACCACGGTCAAGTGACGAGGACGACACCTGAGCTGGCACCCCCCCTCTCCTAACATCCACACCACGCCAACGGGAGGACTTTGGGCCCCGAACAGATTTAACGTGCATCAGCCCCGGCTACACGGCGGGTCTTTGGTGGCCAAGGATCGAACCCGCGACTGAACGAAAACCGCCAGCCGCTATCCACGACCTTGACCACTAGGCTACCGCGGCCCCATATCTGTAAGAAAATACGAGAAAGTAAAGAGTATTTGAATTCTACAAACTAGAAAAGCTCAAGCATTTAATCCTTTATTTAAACATACTTATTTTTGATTTCAAGACATTTAATTGTTAGTTTTTAATGCTATGGAATTTTACTAGATTAATCGAAATAAATATGACATTATTAATTTCACTAAACCTTGTTAACCTTTTAAATGCCCCACATTTTTTTAAAGACTCATATGTTTTTAAAACTCGTGTAAAATTTTTTTTCAGTTTTAATTTTTTATAAAAGTTCTTTAAAATCATTTTCTTTTACTATTCTTTAAGTTTTGATCACAGTACAAGCTTGTTAAAAATTTATTTTTTAGCTCAAAAATAAAACTTGTAGCTCTTAATGTTTCCCTTTTTTCGAAAACCCATGATAATTAATGAGTCGAAATTATAAACTAGTACACAATCCCTAGTATCAATAGCTAAAAGTTATAAATTATTACAGGTGAGCCCTGGAATCATTAATTAAAAAAATTATACATTTATAGACAGCTTCTTAAAGTAGTCCAGCAGTCATGGTCATGGGCTCCTGTTTCGTTCCAGTCGTGAGTACGAGTCCTGATGTCTCGTCTGATGCATGTTAAATCTGTCGAGGCTCGAAACCCTCACGTTGGGATGATGTGGATCTTTTCAATTGTTTTGTATTTTTCAGATTTGAAAAATAGTCACCTGGAAACAGGTTTAAAATTTTTGAAAAGTCTTTAGTAGGAAATTTTATATTATCAAATATCAGAAGCATTCATTTGATTTTAAATAGCTCATTTCTCATATCTCAAAAGCTTTCAAATAGGGTTTCAGTAGTTATGAAATTTAGTTTCATGACGAAAAATCACAAACAGGTAAAATATCCTGCATCGGTAAAAAGAGAATAGTTCTTTTTTAGAATTTTTTTTGAC
The DNA here is from genome assembly GCA_019974015.1 of Nephila pilipes. Lineage (NCBI taxonomy): Eukaryota > Metazoa > Arthropoda > Arachnida > Araneae > Nephilidae > Nephila > Nephila pilipes. Next base: position 1,231,173 of record BMAW01033480.1, on the reverse strand, counting down.
TAAATATACACTAATTTATACAATTAATTAATCTATTTACATCACAGTTGGGCTTTATTACAATATTTTTAATGAGTTTTTTCTATTCGTATTGTAACTACGTCTGGGTCAAAAGTTTAAAAGCTTTTTTCTTACCCTTTAAAGCTCTCAATTGAGCTGAAATTTTCTATACACGATTGTTTTCTACACACTATGGACGATAATTTCGTTGCAATTAATAAAAATTAGTTGATTAAAACTAATTATTTAAAGAAATAAATTTTACTTATATAACAATAATGTAAATACTGATGGTATGTAGCTCGGCTAGCTCAGTCGATAGAGCGTGAGATTCTGAATCTCGGGTTCCAACCCCACATTGGGCAGAAGTTCAATTTTACTCTTTTTTTTTTTTATAATTTATGTAATGGGTTTTCTTCTGTTGCTTATATCTCTTTGCTGGACAGTATCATCACAGCAAATCCACGAACCCGCAGAATACGAATCTTGGCAAGGATTTTGAGGGTTGCGACTGCATTAGACCCGAGATGAAGAACTCCGACTTTTGCCTTAATAGATAACAGCACCATCTCAGATATCCCGGAATTTTAGATCCAGATTAGGGGTCTGGGACAACCCTGATCCAGTATCCTCAGATATATTAATTTCTTTGGGAACTTAGAGGACTTTGCGACCGCATTTAAAGTGCACTAGCCTTCGGTCAGCGCGGGAATCGAAATCACGATCTTCCGAACACAAAGCCGATGCTCTTACCAACCAGGCCACCACAGCCTTCGGGTTTCATCTTACTCACATTATAACTAAGTCTGGGTAAATACTTTAAAAGCATTTTTCGCACACTTCAAAGCACTCAATTGAGTTGAAATTTTCTATACTCGATTGTTTTGGTTTCAAGATATACAGAGTGGAGAGAGAAAGAGACGAAGATAGAAGGAGTGGTGATAATAGACCTCGCAGGTGCCTTGGTCGTCAGATGAGTTTCTGTTGTTAATTTGAGCTGCGGTAGAGGAATCGGGGTAAACCACAGTTGAAGAGCTCTGTGTTGAAGACATGTGTTTATCAGCTGTTTTTAAGTCAGATGAACTGAGTATCCCCCCCCCCCCGCTGAATTGGTGGGTAGGGATATTTATTGCGTGGGAAACTGAATCATCGAAATCATTGAATCAAGGACTGAAATTAAAATGCAGACGGTTAAGGTGGGATAAGGTGGAAATAATTGTTACAGGATCAATAAGGTAGAGTATGGGTACCACTATTGAGTACAAAAATAAGCTAGGCTATAATTAATGGTTTGGTGTGGTTTATTAGTCTAAAGTAGAAACGTTTGAAAAGATAATTAATATGTTTGATAATAATTAATATGTTGAGGCTACAAGTCTTCCCACTGGCAGGGGTAGAAATTTGGAGGGAGAGAGGTGCCAGTTCGTTCAATCGCCCGGTAATTCTCGTCACTTCAAAACTTCCAAGTTCAGAACTACGAATTTCATCACCACTAGTCCTTGTATTGGTTCTGCGTGAGACGTTAATAAGGCCGCGGCAAATTAGTGGTTATGGTCGTGAGCTTATGGCCAGTATTCTTTCCGGCGCATTAGTATTCTTTAGGATTAGAGTCCTTATGCCACTAATGATCTGCCGCTTAACGGGCTGACGTACGTAAAATCTCTGGAAGCTCTAAGTCCTTTCCCAGAAAGAGGGTGCTAACTCATGCGTCATTCTCGTCACTTGACTGAGGCTCCAAAACTACGAGTTCAGCCGCCATTAGCCTTCCGGTTGCTTATAAATGCTACGTTTAGTGGCCACGGTAGCCTAGTGGTTAAGGCATCGGACTCTTGGCCGGTGGTTTTCGTCGAGTTGTAGGCTCGAGCCTTGATGCTACTAAAGACCCGCTGTGTAGCCGGGGCAGATGCCCGTTAAATCTGTCGTGGACCAAAGTCCTTCCGTTGGCATGGTATGGAAGTTAGGAGAGGTAGGTGCAGCTCAGGTGTCGTCCTCGTCACTAGACCGAGGCTCAAAATTACGAGTCCGTCGCCAATAGCCCGTGTTTCTCATAGTGGAATAATAATAAAACCAAACAAAAAACCTCCGAAATACTACGTTTATAAGTAATCAGCCCATTCCTGTCCTTATGTATGTGGTGCATCCTTCATCTAAAAACACATCTTCAGAAGAATTGCTAGAATTCGCTACCAAACAAAATAGAAACCTAAATCATTGAAAAAATTGTTTGTATATATGGATAAAATTTATCTTTAATAAAATAGCGTATTCAAAAAATTTTCTTACAAATTAGAACATAACTTAAAATCCTTCATTTCATAGCGGGGTGTCATTAACTCCCTGAATAAAATATTTTGTGTTTTTTAATATCATATTCAGAAACAATGATAAGAGAATAAAGATTTTCAACGTATTTGATAGAACACTTTTTTTTTTATTCGACATAAGAACTTTTAAGCGATAACATTGTTACAAAAAGTTCCAATTCTACTGCTTAGCGACTTCAATGATCCTTTATTGAATAATTTTTGATAGAGAGAAATAATGTAAGTACTCATGGATTCGAGTCCTGATTCCGATGAGAGGCCGATGCACCGTAAATCTACCACTTCACAAAATTCTCTCGTTATCGTGGTGGGAAAGTTAGGTGAGTAAAGTATCGACTGCGTCGTCATCCTCGTCATTTGATCGTAGTTCCATTCTAATAGATCAGTATCATTAGCCCACTGTCGCTTCTAGAGCGACTTCATTACTCCTTCAACCAACCATTGCTCAATTTTTCTGGATTTTTGGACAATTTTTAAAATACTTTTAAAACGTTTACCATCTTTAATATATTACAGGATTAAATTTTTCAGCATTATTTGAAAGTTATTATTAACACTTTCGCCAAATCCTTTTCAAATTCGAAAATTCTCTAGAATATTTTGATGAGATATTTATTGTGTACAAACTGAAGTGATTAACGAATATTTTTATTTTTAACTGATAAAATTTTGTTTGCCAAATTTTAAACGAGTTGCCGAATTAATAAGTAAGATCGTTTCTTGGACTTCTTGAATGAAAAGGCTCTATTTTAAGAAAGTTTCTTTTGTTCACACTTTTGTGTGGTAATCATAGTTTGAAGTAATCATGTTCAGATATAAAAATATATCGCTCGTGAGGATAAGATTTCATGTGTCAGCTTTTGCTATTTAATAAAAAAAAATTCTGACAAAGAAATTTCAAATTTATTGGTGTTCAAAAACAAATGAGAGCCACTGTATGTCCTTTAAAATAATATTCACTAATTGTTAATATTTTAACATAATGTTCATTTAAGATATTTTTGTGAAGTAATTTTTTTTACTACCAGATGAATTGTATACTTTGTAATACTTCATGAAAATAATTTTTTCATTACACTAAAAGGTGTTTTTAGTTTTTCTTGACACCTAAAAGAAAGAAAAGATGAACAAGAATTTTTTAAGTCATTTCACTTACTTCACATTTTCATTTATACTTGAATAATTCCCAGAAAATATTTTATACATGCATCTGACTCTGTTAATAGTTTCAAACGTAGATTTAGAAGCGCGAAGGCTGCTCTAAAACATTAATAATTATAATAATGGCACTTTTGCAAGTCCTTGCTCTAATTTATTCCGATAAATCATTCTCTTATTTTTTAACTGCAGTGTTGCCATACAGTGAAGTTGTATTTTAGTAGAATATATCATTAGTTATTAATCGATTTCTAGCGGAAAGTATTAAAATACTTCTACCTCAGAGTCATTTAGCTGGGAAAATCGTCTGCGAAAAATTATGCATGAAACTTTTTTTTAACATTCCATTCTACAGTTGATTTTCCCTTTTAATATTCTATTTACAGCTGATTTTCCTTTTTAACATTCTATTTACAGTTGATTTGAATTTTATTTGTATAAATCGGGGTATTTCATCAGTGCAATTAGCCCTGGATGTAAGATATTTGTGAATATGCAATACTTAATAATAATTTATTTAACATAATTATTATGTTTAACATCCAAAAGATTTCTGAAGTTCAAGACAATTTATTCAAAAAAAAATTTTTTTTATATTAATTTTCATCTACGAAGGTTAGAAAAAAAATTAATTTCTTACATATGTTTAATCACAAATGTGAAAAGGCCAGTCTTGATACTTTTTGACAAATTAAGCATTTTCTCATTCTTGAAAAATATCAATGTATTTTATGTTGAGATAATAGCTTTTTAAAATAACTTTTCCTTCATGTATTCTGAAAAAAACATAAAGCAAGATGATTAAAGATAATTTTGAACTTCTTTTTAAGGAGTTTCATTAACAGCTGAAAAGAATATCAAAAGAGATGTTTCTTTATTCATAAAATAATCAAGAAGTGATACTTCCAAAAAAAAAAAAAGAAAAACATCATGTTTCTTTATAATGTGAAACTAACATGCTATCTTTAACCTATTTGAAATTACTTAGGCTCATAAAAATTTCATTGATGATGTTGTGTTGAAACTTCATGAACTTAGTTTCAATTTTTTGGGTTAAAAAGCAGATTCTTATATTATGTATCTTGATTATTTTTAGAATATTTTATGTAATATAAGACATAGCCCCTAAATTTTGATAATAGTGTAGAATATACCACAGCTTTCACAATATCGTTAAATAGAATATATACTACTGGCCATTATAAATTGCAACATCTTGAAGGAAAGCAAGTACAAATATATATATATATATATATATATATATATATATATATATGCATATGTATGCACACATATATATATATATTGTACGTAAATAGTATGGCATGAATGCAAAATGATTACATTTTGCAAGCAGTTTGGGGGTTTACGGGGGGGGGGTGAAATTAGTAGAAACAGCTCTAACGTATGGCAGCTAAAACGGCCCTTACCCGGTTAAGCATGGAGTCGAACAGGGTTTGGATGACAGAAACGTGCAACTCATTCCGTGCTGTTTCAAGTCTATGCTACACTTCATCAATCGTATTAGTTGGAGAGGGGTGGCAGTCCAGTCTTCCGGCAATTCTTGTCCAGATGTTTTCAATGGGAGACAGATCTGGAGATCGTGTAAACCAGGGCAACAATCGAATACCCTGAGTTTCGAGGTAGCTCAGAAAACGACGTGCAACATGTGGTCTTGCTTTATCTTGTTGAAAGATGGCGTTTGGCAGGTCTCGAAGATAGTTCACAACCAATGGACGTAAGATGTCAGAATTGTACCGATCTGCTTTCAAATTACCGTACGATCCGTACTAGAGATGTACGTATCGAGAAAGCAGCGACGAGCGGTCTCCTCGGAGCCTCCAAACACGTATACGACCTACAGAATACTGCCCGCAGAATACTGTCTGAAATACTGTCTGAATACTGTCTACAGAATACTGTCTGAAAAGACGACATTGTGTCACTCTGTATCCAGCTTTGTCGTTCAGCGCACCAGAGTCGCCGTCTCTCTCTTTCTTTCTTTCTCTCTCTCTCTCTCTCTCTCTATATATATATATATATATATATATATATATATTATATATCACTCAAATTGCGACATTTCAATGGATCATTGATGCATTCGCACATGAGGTCTTAGATTACTGTAGAGTCGGAAATACTTGAAATCTGCAGTAAAATTGAAATATTTGATTTTTTTCCCTTCAAATTCCATGCTATTTGTTATTATATCAAAATGTACAATTTTTTTAATTTTTTCTCTCTTTCAAAAAAAAGTTTAGTTAGACGTAGCTTTATGTTATTGGATCGTTCAATAAGTCCATAGAAACTCCAAGAGATGGTGGCCGTAGGATTGAAAAAGGTTTGTGACTAGTAAGCGTTATGATTTCCTAGACAGCTGTATAAGTCTAAGATACTCGTATTAGTGATCATGATACTTTTCGCACCTGAAATATTCTTCGTCATAACTTTTCTGGCGGATGAAATCGTCTTCGCCTCTTTTAGAAAAAATTCAATGAAAGCAACCCCACATTTTGAATTGTTGCTTGATTTCCGATGTAATATGAGGAATCCAGGTCTCACAAACGGTGACAACTCGACTCAAAATGATGTATACAACTCAACGGGAACAATGAAATATTAATTTGGCAACAAATATGCACTAAATCAAAACAATCATTGAATCAGATGATTAACAGATGGTAGCACCCAGTTGTATCAACAGCTTTTCCCATCAGTCTTCAAATACAAGTACTTTTTGAACCATCCTCGTATATCCAAGAAGTACACAGCTGGTCATCCAAAATGTAACTCCGAGAAGGACTAGAGAAATCAAAGCCAAATTTATTACAGAAATAACATGTAAAACAAAGGTAAAAAGACCGAAAGTACAGTCTTCTGGGTGATGAAGAAGACGGTGAAATCAATATGGAGTATTGTTACTACGGATGGCAATAATAGCTGTTATACGCCTCGGCATTAGATGTCTTATAATGGTATGCCAGTCCTTGGTGTCTCTACACGTTGCCAAAGTTGATCTAATGTAGCAGCGGGTGGTGTGTTTGCCGGACCAATCATTCTCCAATCATCGACCACGTGTGTTCCATAGGCTATAGATGTAAAACAGACACCAATGCAATCTGGTAGACGAAGAAATCTTAAGCATTGCGTGTCACGAGAGGTCGCGCATAGTCCTATAGGATGGTGGCCGTAGGCAAGCTTGTAAAGCGAGGAAGGACAACAAGTTCCAAAACCTTAGAAAAATAGCGCGTTGTCAAGGCAAAGTTTTTTGAGCAATTCCATATATATTTAGAGTTGATGTCTGTTCCGGAAGGTATATGGTTAGTTGTTATACCTTCAGGATGGCTGTTCCGGAAACTCATAGTGGACAATCCTCCTGATGTTATAAAATATTTTGACGTGGTCTTTATCTTTGAATTGCTCAATCGAAACTTCTTAGAGAGACAAGGTGTCCACTCGGCCCTTAGCCTTTTCGATTCGGGTCGTACTAAAAAATTCGCATTTCAACAACCACGATAACTTTGTCGGAAAATTGAGGTTCATTATCAAACATTTCTGAAAGCTCTTGACAAATTTCCACTCGGAAAGAATTTTAATCGTCTTTCTAAATTCTCTGCACAAGCTTCGCACACAATTTTCTCACGTGTAAATAATTGGACACAATCACGTGAACGATAGATTTTGGAATATTTAACATATCACTGAAAAAAGGAGCCCTCATTCGATTGTTTTCAAAAGTTCTTTCACGCGATTCATATTTTCGTCGTTTGAGGATACTGACGGTCTTCTTTGTGCCATCAGGGGACTCGCCATTGTGATAAACACTCATCCCCGAAGGACTGCTGAACCAGAACGGTTTTCACAGCACACTTGCCGAGTTCTACGCAAAACTTTATCATGCATCTTTGTTTCAGAAAGCAATGCATCCCTTAAGATAGCTGGGTGACAACTGAGAAAGCCTTCGCTCGTAGTTGGTCTTCCCCCCTCCTCCCCAATCTCCGGTGAATAGCGGGCACAGTCACTTCATAACAAAATTGGTGACATGATTTTTCGGACAAAAACTGCTTAAGCTGGCAGGTCATTGCAACTGCACTGCGATCTGCGGGAGAATGCGGGGGTGGAATCCAATACCACCCTAAGCCACAATACAGAAAGCAAGACCAGTACGGTGATGTATAAGGCGACAGTTAAGCAACCTCTCTCCATGATATCTCCAGACATTAATCGTAGTGTTGCAGACAGATGCAGGATTCGCCTGTAAAGACAACGTCGCGCCATTCGGATGTACGAGCTATTTCAGTGCACCATTACAGAAGCAAACACTTGTGACAGAGATATTTGCTGCAATGAATGCTTTGATGACACTTCATTGTGCCACAAACGATATAGAATGGTACGGGCAGCCCCCAATTGTTGCACAACCGACCGTTTTGTTGTGACGTGATTTCTGATGTTGGATAGCAACTCATCACTGCCATGCCCCCAATATGTATGTCATCACATGCAGTATTGCATGGTATAAGCGTTGCTGTGAACCAGTCGTTCCCTCCTACATCCATCAATTACAGATCCACACCACTGCTGCCTGAAAATTTCTGACACGATCAGTGATTTCTCGAAAAAGTTAATCCGCATTCCTTACATGCAGCAGTTCTTCTTCGGATGAATTCAGAGAATACAAGGAGCATATTCTACTCCGAGGCCCATTTAAGCTGCTCACGTAAAACAATGGCACGAAAAAGCGATTTCAGTACTTCAAAACAGTACTCAGTTCTCACTTTACATCGGATAGGGTGGTAATGCTATAGGCGCCCAGGATGTGCGTCTGCACTGAAATGCTAATCATTTTGGGTGAGCAGCAGTATATGACATGACGAATTGAAAGTATCCTGTACGGGAGGAGTGGAGAAAGAGAGAGAGAGAAAGATACTTGCAAAACATTTTTCAGAAGAAAATTGATGAAGCATTTTTGTCAGAAAATCAGAAATTTCGTAGTCGGATAATCAAGATTTCTGTGGGTACTAATTTTACTGCTTTACTCAAATTATAGAGGGGAAAAATTTTATAAAAGCTACTTTAATGAAAATTGGTTCAACTATCCCAAATTTTCACGCTATGTAATTACACAACTTTAACAACAGGATATAGTTAAATGTTAAAATTAGGACGTCATGAATTATACATATGATAGCTATTTCTTTGCAATTTAAATTATTATTTATTGTTCATTTTTGAAATACTTTTCATACTTTAATTTTATGAGCTTGACATATTTAATTTTCTCAAATATATCTCTGATGAAACAAGCTAATGGGATTTTGAATGGCTGCAAGAATTATGGAATAAAAATATAAATAAAGAGATCATTGATAGGGATTGCCATGTTAAAACTTTAATCAACATTTTTTTATGTATCAGATACCAAAATGCGTAACTAATACTGTTTTCGTTTATAGTGCATAAATTAAATTAAGCTTTTATTTCTAAGAATTAATTAAGTTCGAAAGCTTGGTTTCCATATTACATAGACCGTAATTAGAGCAAAGATTAACTTAAAAAAATAGTAGTAAATTTATTAATAAAAGAAAAGAAAAGATATAATATCTTTTTTTATCTTAGTTCATTTTACCGGAAATTGTCTTTGAATTTATGAATATTTGTAATTAATTCTGGATGAATCCTATATTCTGTAAGTGAAGGCTGTTCAAAATGAATCATCCGATTTCAAAATTCCCTATTTTGAAAAATAAACGACACAGACTGTTAAGTAATAAATTAATACAAAGGAAAAAATATGGAAGTTTTATATTGCGAACAATAGAGGGCTCTCGCGTGTTCTTCGAGAAGCTATTCACGAAAACTGTTTCAGAAGAGCTTTCACGGAGCTACCTCGCACACAGATTGGTCGCTCAGGATCAGATGACTCAATGTTACACAGCTGGCCCCCTAAGTCACCTGATATAGCCACATGTGATTTCTTCCTTTGGGGATTTGTGAAAGATAAAAGGGATGCTCCCCCATTTCCCACAAATTTCTGTGCAATTGAGCGATGGATTTCTGTTTCCGTACAATCTGATATTTTACAAAGAGTATGACAGGAATTTTTGCATCGAACTGACATTATGCGTATAATTGAAGGAAGTTATATCGAACACTTGTAAAAAAATCTTCATTACTTTTCCTTTTCATTCATGTATTACTCATCATTCTGAGTAGTTTATTTATGGTAATACAACATTTTGAAATGGGATGAATTCACACACACATTTTAAAAATTCTTAATTTCTGGCTTCTGACCTACCTTTGATAAAACGATTCGAAATTTTCATTATAAATTATTCGACTCCAAATAAAATGCTCATTCTATCCTTATTTTACTATGACAGAAAAGTTCAAGTGTTTTAAATATAATGCATTTAATTATTTTCAAATTCTAAATAAAAAAATGCGCTATAACTCTTTCCTTTTCTTTCGCATTGCAAAAGTAATTAAAACAGAAATTTGATGGTTGACTATGCTTAAGGTATCTAATAATATTCGAAAAGTCATTTGTTACGAAAATGCTGCTTTTTATTTTGTTTAGTTATAATAAATACTCATTGATTAATACAATAAAAATGTTTTTATTTTGAATGTATCCAAAAATAGAATGTAATTAATAGCACTTAAAATTCTGCCGGTCAACTTTAAAAGTCACTGGAACATCATAATTCTTTTTTATTTTTTCATTATTTTATGAAGGAAAAAGAAGTGAAGGCATGAATACTGAAGAATAGTTTTAGAGATTTTAAGCGCTTACTCGTCTTTATGTACAATTTTTATTCTAAATATTTATAAATACTCATAGAAACATTCCTGTTGTTCCGTTACGAAATAAAAATTTGGAATAATCTTAATGTAGCTTTTGAATAATATTTTGTGAAACTTTTTTTTCAACTTAACACCACTCGGAAAAATAATTCTTAAATAAATTTGAATGATAATAAATTCAGGAAAAAAAAAAAAGATACCTATCCTAAATTAAGAATTATTTACAAAAGTCGAAGCTATTCAGCCGAAGATGTTACAAATACTGTGGTTCCCAAAATTCAGTATACACCTTCCTTTTCCGACATTAAAAGCATAAAAAAGTAATAGTGAATATTTATATAAAACTAATATATATCTAAGTGATGAAATACATTTTAAGAAATGTATTAGACGTGGAAAGAAGTTAAAAAAACCCTTTTAATAATTTCATTATATAATTTTAGCAGAAACTATAACATATTAAATCACAAAATGGAGTATACACTTGGCATAACTTTTAAATAAAAACATAAAAAGAAAAACTAATATTTGGTTGCCCATTCTTTCGAATTAATGACGGCTTCCAGACGGCGTGGCTTCGATTTAACAATATTTTGGGTTGTTTCACTTGCGATTTCAGCCCATTCTTCTGCTAAAACGGTTTTTAAATGGCCTTTACTCGTGATGTGGTGCTTTTGGACAGATTTTTCCAACTGTGACCATACATTTTCAATAACGTTGAGATCTGGTGATTGTAGTGGAGTGAGCAATTGCGTTCTGCAGTTGTACAACAGCCACAATGGAACAATTTTAGCTGTATGCATAGGATCCTTATCGTGTTGAAAAATGAAACGCGATCCTAAACCCAACTTTTCAGCACTTTGCTTTAAATTATTTTTCAGAATGTTCAAGTATAGAATTTTGTCTATGATCCAATCATTTAACACTAAATTTCCTTCAATATTGGTTGACATACAGCCCCATACGAGTATAGAACTACCTCCATACCTGACAGTAGGAATGGTGTTTTTAGAAAGCAACTCACTGTTAGTCTTCCGTCAAACATAGCATCGCTTTTCACTTCCAAAAACATTAAATTTGATCGCATCACTGAATATAAATTGATTCTAGAGGTCTGTAGACCTTGGAATAAATTTTTAGCAAATGAAAACCTTTTATTCTGGTTTCGTTTAGAAATGAAAGGTTTTCTCCTGGCAACACGACCATTAAAGCCTACTTTCCTGATTAGTATTCTAATTGTTTCTGCAGAAACAGGTCTTTGTATCGTAGAAAAAGTGGTTGCAGCAATTTTTAGAGCACCAGAATTTCGGTCATTTTTCGTAGGACCCTCCTCCTGGTTCTGTCATCTAGGATCTCCTTTCGTCCTCTTCCGGAAATATTTTTAATATGTCCGAACTCAGCATATTTTTTGATGATTCTTTGAAGGAATTCGTGACTTCGCTGAACTACTTTTGCAATTTTTCCTAAGAGATTTACCTTCTTTAGCCATTTTAACGGCTAACTCTTTAACGTGAACTGCAGTTTCCGTTCTTGAATTCATTTTGAAGATTAAAAAATTTATATTTCTACAATAAACTTATATATTAAGATTGAACATTGAAATTTATTCGAGCATACCGACAGCACAGCAGCCTTCAGGCTCATGTCAATACAATTTTTGTCATTGACTTAGCTGTGGTGGAAGCTCATGCATTTTGTAAGTGTAATCAGAGCGAGAGTCCTGACTGATTGATGGGAAGTTCCAGGAGAATTGAGTCCGGAGGGCAATGTGCTGGGTAGAAGCTGGTGCTGGTAGGCTGTCTTGCCATTGGCTGGTAGTAAGCGGAGGGGAGTTGCTCTATTGGCTGCTCTTGGTTTGAAAGTGATTGAGATAGAGAGTGGGCGTATATGACTGGTTGAGGCAGAAATGTGTAAGAAAAGTGATAATTTTAGAAGTTTTTAATAAATGTGAATATATGGAAGAAATGAAAGTAATTATAGGGGGATTGTAGGAGTCTAAAAGTACTTTTCTATGTCTTTTGGAGTCGGATCTTGGGGTGTAGTGTTCTAGATTGATCATATTTAAATTTTCAGTGTCGTTGAGAGAAGAAATGAATTTTTTAGCAAGTTTTTGAATATACTGTCGAGAGAAGTTGGGATTTTGTTAGCTTTTAAGATTTCTTTATTTTTGGTGTACCAGCTTGCATTTGCGAGCATTCAAAGAGTTGAGTTTTGGGAATTTTCAAAAAGTTAGATATTTGATTTTGCCGCATACGTCCAGACGGGGCTTGTAAATGAGATGATAGGTCTGAGAATGGAAGCGTACAGAAGCAATTTGTTTTCTAGATTCATTTCAAAATTCCGGCATATTAGGGAGTATATTTTACATCTGGCTTTCCAGAATTTTTCTTTCGCGTGTGTTATGTGTTGTTTCAATGTTAGCGTTTTGTCGAATATAACCTCAAGGTATTTGAGTGATTGAGACCATGGGATCTGGGTGTTATAGAAGAGGAACGTATTTTTTTTTGTCTTGCAAATTTTACTGCAGATGTTTTTTAGACATTTATTTTAATTTTCCATTTGTTATAGAAGTCTTGAAGAATTTTAAAGAGTTTGTTGAGAGCGAAAGTAACTGATTTTGGATTTTTGAATTAACCACCATAAACATGAATGCAGATCACACTGCAGTGTCATCTGCATGTACGTTTATGGTGGTTAATGCATTAGGATGAAATCCAATGTCAGTAATAAACGCAAAACCTTTAATAAAATAGTAGTAGCTTATTTATCAGATTGGGGTCATTTTCTACAAAGTGTATATTTAATTTTGTGGCATCAATTCGTATAATTTAGTTAGAGAATGCAAATAATTTTATTATGATGTAAATTTCATGTTTACTTTTTGGATAAATATCTTATTTAAGGAGTTATTCATCATTCCTATTACAAAAAACTTTTACATAAAACATTTTTTCATATGTTTGTATTTTCAAGGTAAAGAGAGGTGTATACTCAATTTTGGGAGCCCCTGTATGTTAGAAATCCAACTTTTTCTTTTTATCTTCACTTGAGCCATAACGCTATTTTTAATGGGAAAAAATAATGAATCATCAAGGGAATGTGGTAGAGTTAATGTGTATAGTTTTGATTTTATTGTATCCGATACGCATTGATTAAAAACTTTTTAATTTTTATAAGATGATACAAATCGTAATAAAATAATATTTGTAATGCTTTAATACCTCTTTCGCATCAGTTAGGTATTAATATTGAATATTGTATAGTTAAATAAATACATTATTTGACAATTATTAGATCTTCTGTTTTTTGCGTCATTTTTGCCAAAAGCTAAGTCTTTCAAAATAAAAACGGAAAAAAAATTATTGAATATCAAATATGAGAAGAATAAGGTAATAAAATATATAAAACTGAAGAATTCGGATGTTTATGAGATAATAATTATATTTCGAATTGAATACATTTATGATTGAAAGATTTTTTTCTGCAAAAGGAGATTTTCCACCACAGCCCGTGAAACAAAATATTTCATAAATAAATTAAGATAATCTAACGAAATTTGATATATACAGAATACAGCTCTTAATTCTGTATTTTCAACATATATTACTAGGAGTTTATTAATTTGTGTTTAACCCTCTCGCTCACGAATAATGAAAAAAAGCAAAGGAAAAAAAATCATTCTATATGAAATAATATACTTAAATTCCTGTTTTAAATTCTGTAGAGAAAAATTATTTGCTCATCTTGACCTCATTAAGGGAAATTTGAGGAGCATCATATGATGGTTGTAAGTTTAAAAGGTTGCAAATATGCCTATTCAGAGAAACGAAAGGGAACAGACAGATGATAAATTTAAGTTAATTTTTATATTAATTTTAATGTTCGAAAGGATAATTTAGCAAATATTACTTAATGCAATGAAACTACAGGTATATTAGAAAAGTGATCTTCAGTGAAAAACCCGGAAGCACTCAGGACATAATGCTTCCCTGCATCGAGCACATATGTATCTAGTTTTCCTGGGACAGCCAGATACTTGACAGCAGTTTTAGCTGGATAATGCTCACCACTATCTCTTCTGAATTCAGCAGCATCTTGCACTTTCAAGCATTTCTTTGTTGGTGGATCCCGCACTGTGCTTGGTCTGCTTTTCTTTTTGCTCTGAGTCGAACTATCTTTATAAATAAGGGAACTCGCCATGGATGATTTAAATTCTAACAAATCCATGGATTCCTTTTCAGGATCTAATTTCTATAAGATCCAATAATTTACGACACAAACATTTAGCATATAGTGAAAAATTCGGAAGTATTATAGTTTATGTCGTAGCTTATGTTTATGCAGACCCAATAATGTAACCATGAGATCTACTACACCAACATATTTTTATTATACATTTTGATGGAAGCAGATCTTGGTATTTCGATAACATGTTTTTCTGGCCTGTACCAACGTTTCACCGATCTTACAGAACTTGCTCCAAGAAATATTGAGGCTGCATGAACAGCTGAGTTATCGAACCACCTTGTTGTTGCTATCGTTATGGAAAATGTGCCTCTTAGACCAAGTTTCATTTCATTGATAGGTTTCAATTTATTTGTATCTTCTTGTAACCTATTCATAAGAAATGTTCTTTTTGAAAAATTTTTCTATTCAACTAGTTTCAACAAAAGAGGAGTTCTTGTGATAAATTATCAAATAATACTTTGCTATTTTTATGCTTTATAAGTTTACAAAGTCTCAATACAACACCTCAACTGCTCTAAATTTTTTACTAAATTCCTGAGGTTCAGCACTTGCCCATGGATAAATTTCAAAGGCATAGACATAGCCATAAATTACAGCTAACACCCAGGATTTTATTTCCCATGAATGGGGCTTACCTCTTATGTATTGTTTGATGTTTGACCTTCATTCGAAAGTAATCATCATTTCATCCACTGGCAAATTCTCTTTCGGGTCGCAGCTGTCAGCAAATACTCTGGAAAAATGCTTTAATTCTGGTCCGATTTTATACAACTTATCTTTACTATTATGAGACGTATTACTTGGAACAAATGGAAGGTATTTCATTTTAACTCGTTTATTATATTCCTTGTATTACTTAAAGTATACTTGAGAAAGCAAAGTATCAATATTAACAAAAAAGTTTTGCTCAAGAGTGTTTCCAAAGAGAAAAAATTCCCCATATTTCCCCCAATTTTCCCATAATTTCCAAATAAATGTTCTATAGAATATTATTGAATCTTTTATGAATATATTTTCCCTGCTTAAGGGGATTTCTCTCCCCTTCTCCATGGTAAATGTATTGTCCAGACCGACGGAGGTCGGTTGATTTTGGATGGCGAGGGTGATTCGAACACCTTATCTTCTCACTCGGACGAATCTTTTATGGGACGAGTCTGTTGCCTTAGACAACCTAGGAAGATAGAAATTCTTTTCAGGGAAAATTATTAAACACTTTTCTCCTTTGCAAGTTGTGACTTGGAAAGAGAGTCGCAGCCCATTCCTTTCCTAGGAAGGAGTCTTTTTTCAGCATTGAGGTCTTCCAGAATGATATTTGGGAAATATTGTATCCCAACTACTTCTACAATTGCTATGTATCCTCTCCTTGTTGTATCGAGTGTCGTTTAGACATTTTTCATTGGCGTCATCGGTACTCTCTAGTTGATACGGCGGGTCTATTTAATGCATGTGCCGTAGCCGATTATATCCAGTCTTGACGTATGAGTGGGTGTCTTAATTATGCACTCTGAGGTAAGTTTGCGCCTGGGATACATGAAACCAGTAGTTCTGAGATGTGCTATTTTCTGCTGTTTAAGAACAGAGGCAGAAAAGGAATTCTCAGCCGGATAAGTTATTAAGCGCTTTCACATCTGTCGTTGCTATGGTCAGTTACTTTAAAATAGGTGGGTTAAGGTCTCTCATTACCGCCTCTCCTCCAGCGGTTACCTTGGCAGCAACTAATTTACCATCAACATTGAATTTTTTTAACTTTTCAGCTTAGATATGAATTCCTTTTGCGTTTGGACGTGCTTTATATCAAATGCAGTCTATTTTAAATACTTATAAATAACGTGTTTAATTTTTTCAAAATGATAATTTTTTTTTCAAAATGAAAGTGCAGTTTATTAAAACATATCCTCATAAAATATTAATATGATACCTACACGTATACAAATTTATTTAATTTAAAAAGTTCCAGTGAGTTGTTTAGTTTCGTTATATAAAGGTGTAAGAAAATTAAATGTATTTAATTACATAGTAACAATATTTATAAAATGTTATACAGATTTTAAACAAATAATTATGCAGATTTGAAAAAAAAAATAAAAAAATAGAAAAAGAAACACTCCCAACGATGATCGTTAAACTCAAAATTTAGTTTTCATTATAAGTCTGTACACGAAAATAAAACGAAGAGGGGAAAAAAATGATGTCCTTTTTCAACTGTTGTAGCTATAGTTACAGACGATAGTGAGGGAAAAATCTGTGAATTTGAAGCGCCTATTGTAAAGAAAAAACTATTGTTATGATTTGGTTGGAGAAAGTCCCCACATACAAAAAATTTTACTAAATTTTATTGTGTCTTCTATCTTAATTTTTAATTTTAAATTGTTTCAACTTGGAAAAACTCTAGACCTTGTATTTGGCACAATATATCCTACAGGATTCAGTGCTAGAAATGAACACCAACCTACTTGGGACTTGTGAAACAGAGCTGCCTCAAATTATAATTGTACATTTCCGCAAGAAAAAAACAATCTAAAAACTAAAACTTATATTGGTGTGATATTTTCTTCTGAAACTTAGTTTTGAACACAGTGCGACGCTCTTATGTAAAATTTGAAAAACCATTAAGAAAATAAAAAAAGCTTGTTAAAATATGCATTGTTTGATAAAATTGAAAATTTCAAGTCGCTTATCGTAATAGTTACAAACATTTTAATTGAATAACTATTTTACCTTTGTTTCTTTAAGATATCTACATGCAAATGCCAATTTTCATTACATTTCAGCAATTTTTATTTGTGGTTTCAAATGCTCAGACTCAGAAATTGATTAATTGGTGTGATAATGCAACTTTTTAAAACAACCAAAAACTTATTCTGAATGCATTCCGCGAATACATAAGAAGTATTTTAATTGATATTTTATATTTAATTTCCAAAACTATCTTTTTCTGACCATGAAAATTCTTTGATAAGTAACCCTGAAATCATTGTCCATCAAAAACATTTTAATTAGCGAATTTAATGAATCACAAAATATTACTTAATTTCTAGCTTTCCCAAAGTTAGGAATTTAAATAAATGAATTCTTGAATATAAAAAAAAGGATATCTGGTTTTTAATTCAATTTTAAGTACAATATTTTTTTTAAAAAAAATATCCAGAAACTAATTTTATCTTTACTCTTTCATTTTTCGTGTTAAAAAACAAAATTACAAGAGATCTTGGCATGATTCATATCACTTCTTTAACCACATCCTTCTTTTTCTTTTGTGAAAACCAACATTTTTTCCTAAAGCACTCATAAGCAGACCTCCAAGAAACGTGCAAACGATATATGACTGAATTCTCGCAAACGAGTATCAACATCCTTCGTGGGGGGTGTGCGACAGAATGCCTGGGCGCGAGGCCAATCTTTTGCTCCACCCCACGGAGAGAACGCAATTTAATTTTGGCATCGCAACTGGCAGTACCTGGGTCGTTCATCGGGATCCTTCATCCCAGCACTTACACCTGATGCTATCGTCTGCGCGGCCGGTGAATGGGGTGTACTAACAACTATCGTTTGGCGCGCTTGTATGTGGATTACTCTAAGATTAAGAAGTAGGATTTTATACCAATTGCGAAGGAAATGGCGAAACAGGTCAGTTGAAGCCTTTATTATTCATTTAGATTTTTTGAGGATAAGGTAGAATGTTTTTTACCGATTAAATTAGCGGAAAAAAAGTTGGAAGAAATGAGAATTATTTCCGAATAAACATGCTAATGTTGTATGTTTTATCATCCTTATACAAAATATCGCATTTTACGCTAATCGTATATAAGATACTTAAGTTAAAGTATTTCAGTTTTATAAATATATTTTATTGCTTAATGGCATGAAATGCATTTAAAATAACATAACATATTTTTCTTACTGATTATAGATTTTTTTTTTTACATCTTTATATTTTATTAAAAACACGAATCTCTTATATTACCATAAATAACGATTATATAATCTTATTGATTTTATTTAACGTATTTTCTATAGTGTAATATGCTTAAGATTAATATGTCAAAATTATAAAATGAATAATAAAACAACGTTTAAACAAGTAAATTTAAAAGTATAATATATATATATATATATATATATATATATATATATATATATATATA